>JACXGI010002662.1:54980-71474 GCA_016801175.1 Esox masquinongy
CCCCGTCCACCACACAACTTGAGCCCCCCCCCATCTGCCAGTCCCAGTACATACAGGGGCCTTGTTCTCTTGTCGTTTATTTTCTGCCATCGGCCATGCTCCTGTCTGGAGCTTTTGTTTGAGCAGCACTACTCATTGGTTTATTTAAAGGCACCCCCTCCCTCCGCTTCACCACCCTCTGTCCTCAAGGCCATGCTGTTTATGACTGTCGGAGTGAGCGAAAGACGAGGCACTGTGCCCTTTTAATTTTGAAAAATGTCATATTCCGTGGACAGAATAATGTGGATTATGTTTTTCTTTTCTTGTAGATGGGAGAATTGAATTCAAACTCTCATGTGAATAAAAAAGTATTTTGAGAAAAACACAGTATTAATTGTTATTAATTTATAATGTGTGAACCTTTCACTGAATGGCTGTAGGCTGTAGGTGTTATTGTAATGTTAATGAGGTGTCCTCTCCCTTCTGTGCTGGAGCTACGGGGGGGATTTGGAAAGGTTAGGTGTGTGTACGTGTGTGTATGTTTCTTAGACTTGTTTTGGCTGGTTTCATCATGGATTCTTTACTGATCTTTACATGGATGGACACACACACACACACACACATACACGTGCACGCAAGCACTGCAGTCTCTTTAGAGCTTAGATCAATTGCTGTTCACAATGAGCAGTAAACCTCAATTGATTCAGACATAAAAGTGTTTGAATTCGCAGCCTAATGGAGACGTGAAGGTGATACTAAAAGAGAGAGGGAGAGTGGAATGGTGCCAAACACCTGTGACCCTGACTGCTGCCTGCATTGAATTCTAATTCAGTCCTAATTGTATGGATGTCTGTCACTGGTTATTGCTTTCATTAATTGACTGTTCCAGAAGGAATGGAACAGCCTAGAGTAAGTGGAGTATGTCAGAAGTAGGAGCGTATTCAAGTATAGAATCATTGTTGTTTTCCCTTTATAGACATTTCCTTCAAATCAAAAACCAGAGACGGTTATTTTTGATTTCGACAAACATCATTAGGCAATCTGGATGCGTAGAGGGAGATGGGTAGGAGTGGAGCGAATGGGATGGGGAGGGTAGAGGTTTGGTCGATCAGCAGCAGTTTTATTGGTTGAATTTTAAGTACTGCTACTGGACTGCGAGGCTGGAGAAATAATCGCGGAGAGATGCACACGGTGCTAGATAGTGCGTAATGAGGGCCTGTAACCTGAGGCAATGCTGGTAGTCAGATGACATCCCAAAAACAAGGACCAGTCATGTGTGTGTCTGTCTGTGTGTGTCTGTCGTCTGTCTTTGGGTTGTGGTGGTTGTCCTATCCCAGAGTCCTGAAACTGTCCTCCTTCTATTTTTACATTCATTACACTGAAATTCCTTTACGTTGGAATTTTCACTTATAATAGACATAGCCTTTGTCATTTTATTTTGTAGTAGTTTTTTTGGCTTTTAAACCAAACAATATCTGGTAAATAATTTCCAGTGTTATTACCCGTCTGCTGGTGGGGTGCACGAGTTTGTCTTTAGCTTGGTGTATAGCTAGTTTAATGATAACCATCTGTTTGTTGACATAAATACTTCCACAAAACCTTCTCAAAACCGTGAAGTCGACTTACCTGGCAGATTTATATCGTCAGTAAATGTGAATCTGTTATTAAGGGTACCATGAAATGAGCAGCAGCAGCAGGCTACAGCATCACTGCTGTATTTCACGTTCCTCTCCTTTAACAGATGCACTGTTAAAGGGCCTGATGTCTTTTTATCATTAACTTAAGACTCAGGACATCCAATTCAGATCAGATCTCTATGAATGATCATAATTTTCATATTGAAAATCTAAAATTGAGCCAGTATATTGTATATTATAGCAGGCATGTTGACAGGAATTGTAGTTCAGTATGTCTTCAGGGGTTATCAGAGAGGGAAGAGGAAAAGGGCAATTTTAAAGCTAGAAAAAATTTGTAGCTTGACATGCTTAATAAATAATAATAATAAAAAAGGTTTAACACCCAGCTTTACAAATGCTCTGGTATGTCACTGGGTCTCAGCTAGCAGTTGCCCTCCCTGGTGGTTAGGTGGCCCCTAGAGAGACATACTCATACTAATGGAACCTCTATTTAAAAAAAGAAACGTCAACATATGGTATCAACCAATTTTAGTTATGGACTCTACAGAACGGCAGATTGTGCCCTTTATCATCCCTCTGTATCATAACCTTATGAGTCTTAGTCACATAGTCCAAACACACCTGTTTACCTGCCTGAGAGTGAACAGCCTCAGACTGTGGGACCACAGAAACCGACTTAAAGGCACAAATGGAATGGCATAGAATGGGGGGGGGGGTGGCGATATAAGGAGTTTGGGAAGAGAGAGATGGGTGATGGAGGGAGAGGAAAAGATTGGAATGGAGGATTTTATTTATATTTGAGTGTTGTTCCAGAAAAGGTCTGACCAATATCCTTCGCTTGCCTGAATCCCAGAACGCACTCTCACTCTAAGAGATGGAGGTAGGGGAGGGCCAATGATTTGTTATTAATCAAGGAACGATGTGGTGTCCTTATGTTTTAGTGAAAACATTGGCTCTAGGTCTCCCTCATTGTCAAACATATTTCTGTTACTCACTCTACTGTCTCTCTTTATCTCTCTTCATCCTTTCTTCCTCCTTCTGCCACCCTCTCTAAAAGGGTGTGTCAGTTTGACATGCCTCTCCAATTCTCTCACTAGTTTTTCACACCTTTCTGTCTTTTCTCAGAGTGTGATGTATGTTCCTCTGTGACGTCACAGCCTGTCTCTTCCAATTACATGCACACACATACTGCCTTGCCTTTTCCCTGAATCACAGTCGCAGCTGACTTTGAGAAGGTCACATTTCACATTTCTCAACATGTCTGGGTAGAGACATAGACAGGAACGGATAGACGGACAGACGGGAACGGACAGACGGACACACGGGAACGGACAGACGGACACACGGGGACGGACACACGGGGACGGACAGACGGACACACGGGGACGGACAGACGGACACACGGGAACGGACAGACGGACACACGGGGACGGACAGACGGACACACGGGGACGGACAGACGGGGACGGACAGACCCCAAAACCTCCTTATATGCTGCCAAGGAATGGAGTGAATATACCAAGTGTCTCTAACTTTTCTCAAAGGCTTTAGTTCCCTTCTCAATTAACATGGACATCATTGGTATTAAGAATTATGGTGGAAACTTTCCCTACCCCTTCAAATACAACACTTTGAGATGTGTAAAAAGTAGAGCAAGAGAATGGATGCACTCAATCAAGCCTTTTAACTAGTAAAGTGGGGTCTTATGTACTGTGGGCCATTTCGTCAGATAAGTGGAGCAGGAACAGATCGTTTATGTTGGAAATATCCAATATAAAAAGTGTTCAGTCATTTCTTGATTTCCCAATGTTCTGTTCAATCTCAGAAACATGAAGTGAAGATGGCCATTGGCAGATTGCATTTTTGATGAGTCACTATGCACTTGCCCAGAGCTATCCATCTGACCAGCTCTGTTTGGCTGGCTCTTTAAGCATCCCACACTCCTTATATGGTGCGCTCATTTTCACCAGAGCCTGATGACATCACCTCAGAAAAATTCCGAATGTACCTAGGAAAGCGAACCTCAAAATGACCTGTTGTAGCTGGATGGAATACTAAGGACTAGCCCATCGAGAATTGTGGGCCAACAGAACTTGTAGAAACAGTGCACAGACTGGTGTGACAGGTTGGCCTTTTCCTGTCTGTTTTGTCAACAGAATAGAGCATGCTAAGCTGAAGTGTTTATTTATTATGGTTAGTCTTGACTTTGTCTAAATTGCGCTGCATGTTGAGTCCCCACCACATACCCATACCTTTGATCCCGTCCATCTTACCAGCAGTCAGGTCTCATCTGTTTATCACTCTATCCCCCTTAATCTCTCTCATGCCTTCTGTCCATCTCAATGTCCTCCTGTCTGTCTCCATGTCTTGACTACTAGCCTCTTAACATCCTCCTTTCTATTATTTGGCCTTTATAATTGATCTGTCTGTTCAGTAAGCTCATGTTTTACACTCTGTCTCCCTCATTCATCCCTTCTTCCTTTGTTCTCTGTTTCTTTTTCTCACGTTCATCCTGCTCTAATTAGAATATATGTGGTTCTCTCTCTCGCTTGCTCTATTTTGCTTGCAATTTCTCTCAGTCTCTTTGGGTGGCGCGCCCTCTCATCCTCTACTCTAACCTTCATCTTCCTAGTCCCCCCCCTCTGTTTCTGTAACCTCCATCCACTTTCAGGTTCTCTGTAACCCTGCCAATTCAAACAACCCTCCACCTCTCCTCTCCACGTGTTCCTCATTGTGTTGATATGGTCACGGCCTCCACTTCAGACCCCTCCCAACATCAGACCCCCACCTCCCCCGTCCTCCCACCTCCCCCGTCCTCCCACCTCCCCCGTCCTCCCACCTCTTGTCCCAGAAGGCGCTTTTTCAAGGTTAAGCTGCCTGGCTCCAGAATGGCACTCTATCTCTGCAACAATCTCAAACACGCATTGACACGTGTACACATATACATACATACACACACACACACACACACACAGAGCCTCAAACTCTGCATTAGGCTGGATCACAGATTTCTTTTTGAGGGAAGGAGATGACAGGAGTATGATTTAAGGAAAATAATGTATGTTTTTATTGGGACTTTAACATCATAGACTGTGAAGGCTGAATACTGATTTTCACTGTCAGGACATTGCGGTTAAGGGCTGTAATCCACAAACATTCATTCTGGCCTCCCTTCAGTTCACCATACTGTGGTTAGTGTGTTGGATTTGGGGAAAAGTCTGTCAGAAATGGAGTAAGAGCCATTGCCATGCAGTGTTCAATCTCTAGTTTGGGGATTGTATGATACCATTGTCTGTGTGTGATGATTGGCAGACATTTTTACTTGACAGTTAGTAATGTTCTGTAACTTCTTACATTTCTGAAATTTTGAATGTTACTTTTCTCATTTAGGTAAAACAAATATAATCTGCACTAATTATAATAAACATATGTGACTCTGAGTAATGACTGGAGACAAGATGGAAGCATACGCTATTGCATAATCAAAACTGTACCACCAACCTGCTCCTCCATTTTAAGTTTATTGTGCTCTGAAGTGAAGGGCAAAGAAATGTTTCAGTAGCTTAAAGTTTATTGTGGGAATATTGATGAGCATAGTTGGTGTGCTTGGTGTTCACTTTTGTATTGTCGTAAAAAAGGTAGCAGGACCAGGGAATTCAAGGGAACAAAACGCTCATGAAGTCGACCCCCCCCCCATGCTAACTTTTCCACCGCTGCTGAAACAAATCCTAGGGGAAACACTGCTATGCCTTGTCTTGAGGGGATGGCAGTTAACTCCATTTAAATCCAATCACTCTTACGCTGTGGCTCAGCAGCCAGTCAAGCATTGATGGGTAAATTATACACTGTTGTTAATAGAACAGGTATGTCATTGTTTCCTCTGAAGTCCCCAGTTCACCCCTCCCCTGCCTTTCCCACAGGGCCACCAAGGCCTCACAGAGCAGCTTCTACCTCCCCCTCCCCCCTCTGGTCTTCCCAGCTCACCTGTCTGTCTGAATGGACTGAGCTGTCTGACTATCCCCCCCCTTCTGGGCAAAGGTAGAGCTCTAAACAATAGTCTGCCTCTTTGGTGGTGGAAGTTGGATGAACTGGTGTGGAATGTGGCCAGTTTTTCCTTGTGCTAATTAGTTTGCTTAGTGTATGTGTGCATTGGGGCTGTGTACCTTGCACATGCTACTCGTCAAGTAGCTTGCTTTTTTGGTTGTGTGGGTGGATGTATTGCTGATTTCTGCTTCTCTTTTTAATATTTTTAAATGAAAACTCCTCCTTCGCTCCTCTCCTGTGTATGCACTCACTTGCAGCTGATTAATTTGTTAGTGATTCATGAGTTCTGCCCTGTCGTGCCACAGTCTCTCCGGAGTGGTTGGGCACACGTGCGGTTGTGTGTTTCATGCTGAGCGACAGGCAAGGGCTGCTGGCGTGGGTGAAAGGTAGAGGTGGAGAGAGGGGGAATGCTCTGTGATGCCAGCCAGCTGTTATTAGAGCTGCGACCGTCTTAAACTCACATTTAAATAGACCCTGCCTAGGGAGCAGGGAGGGAAGAAGAGAGAAGGGGGGGCTCCGTTCTCTAAACGAACACAAGCGTCTTTAATTTATCTTGTTTGAACTCGATGTCCCCAAGGCCTTACCTACCAACTTGTATCTCTCACATTCTCTCCTGTCGTTCTCTCTCCGGCCTTTAACATGGAATAGCTTTATCTGCTGTAGATTATTGATGTTCTCCCTAGCTTTAACCCTCATCCCTGCCAGTCGTCAGTCCTTAGGCTCTCTTTCCTGTACCAGTCAATTCCCTTCCTCTCTCTCCCTTCCTTTCTTCCTTGCTATCTCGCCCCGTCATTCCTTCCAGCTGACCTCATCTATCCCCCAAAATGCCTGTTTTCGTCCTTCCTGTTTCCAGCTCTCCTCATTCTTCCCTGGTCCCTTGACTCATGGTTTCTCCTAGTGCTTCGGTGTACTCGTCTCCGTTTGCCCTGGCCTACTTCTCCTCCATCTCTGTTCCCTTCTGCCTTCATTTATTTACGCAGAGTGAGCGATGGATGGAGTGGCTGGCATGTGACCGACGGCGGGCATGTGAGCAGACTCTGGGAACATTCTCTCTAAACTTGGCTAATGGTCGCTGTTTAAGAGTTGTTTTAATGTTCTGTGTGGCATAAATTAGTCAGTTCTGTTTCTGTATTCCGATCTTAAGATTTTAAGGACCAAAGTTGTCCTCTAGGGACTACAGTGGATTTTGTTTTACTGCCTAGCTTGTCTATAAACTGGTGTTTTATAGGGTGTATCTGGAGTCAGAGGTTTTTTAGATACTTCTAGAACATCCCACAGACAGTTCTTTTCTCCTCCCTTCTCTAAACGGCTCATCCCCTTGTTGATGACATAATTATACAGTGTCAAATGTGACAACCGCAGCCTAGCGGAATAATGATAATGAATTAATATTCATTCCCACAGTGTGGGAAGGTGTTCAAACTACTCAGCTTGTCTGTAGAATGTTGTCCATTAGGGCTGTATATTGTGTGGTGATCATGATGTGGTGTTAGTGTCTGCTCAGTGTCCAGTGGAACTATAACGTGAGATGACCACCCCCTAAAAGGCTGTAGATGTGTTATGCTGTTCTGTCAGGCTGTAGATATGTTATGGTGTTCTGTGTGTTAATAGTGGGTGGATATTGTTGAAAAACAAGGCCTACTCTAAAATAGAGGATGGAATTTCTGGAATAACAGGGTCAGTTCTAATAAAGGATGGATGTTTTGGAACAACAGGGTCAGCTCTAATAAAGGATGGATGTTCTGGAATAACAGGGTCAGCTCTAATAAAGGATGGATGTTCTGGAATAACAGGGTCAGCTCTAATAAAGGATGGATGTTCTGGAATAACAGGGTCAGCCCTAATAAAGGATGTTCTGGAATAACAGGGTCAGCTGTAATAAAGGATAGATGGTGTTTAGGTGCAGCAAGATGGTCCTGAAATACCAAGGCGTTTGAGCTTCTTATTGATATATAATAATGTTTTTATTGATATATTTCTCCTATTATCGTCATAACACATGAGGTAGAAGAACTGACTCATTTCATACCTGTGTTTTTCAACATACATTCACTGTCCTTGCCTCGTCCCCTCGATTTACCTTTGAACTGTTTAATTAAGACCAGATTGGAGTAGAAAGGAGACCGGGTATGAAGGATTTTGGTTAAGACAACCCTCATGGCTTGACTCCAGGGATAATGAGCTGGAGGAATGGAGAGACTAATGAGTTGAAAATGGAAGATGAGATAAGAGGAAGGAGACAAAGCTGCACAGGAAGAGGGATATGAGAGTATGTGGGTAAGAGACATACCGGACCGGCCAAGTGTGCCTACTGTACCTGGATGAGGTCGTCCTCATTAGACAGGTACGAACAGTTAGTGATCAGGTATTGGTTTTTTCGCACACCTTTCTGGAGAGGCAACGCCAGAAAGACACTGTCTTTGTCTTCTGTGTTGTCTAACAGTATTGAAAATTATACAATTCTGGGCTGTTGATGTCCTGATCAGGTAACCTAAACGGATAAAAGTCTGGACCTGTAATGGTATGGCATGATTCATCTGTTATGGAAAGGTAAAATGGGCTATGAGGAGACTAGAGCTTTTCTAATCAGTTTATATTGTTCAAAAAAAAGAACTTAAAACAAACTCTGGCCAAAATCTCTATCTGCGGAAACCCTGTTCTTAAATAAGTAACTGCAAGTGAAAAACTCACGTTTAGAAGTTAATAGTCTCTTAACTCATACCTCAAATTTTGATCAAATGCTCACATTGATCACATGCACATGCAATTCCTAGTTTGTTATGAAACTTACTTGGCAATATAACTCTGAATCTGAATTGTTTAAGCTGCTTCTTTTTTTTTTTGCTTGGTACTGGTATCAGGCTTGCTTGATAAATAGGCCTTGAGCTCTGTGCCCGGCTCTTGGGACTTCTGTGAATCTGATTGGTTAAGACACACTGAGCCTGCGGTAGCACTCCAATGTGAAGGACAGAGAGATTGCATGTAAAGATGTGTAAATAACCGCATTAGATTATTTAATTTCACCTCAATTTAACCTGGTAATATGATTAAGAACCATTTGTCATTTACAAAGAAGACTTGGCCAAAGGCATAATGATGGCAAGATGACATTCAGTTAAACATAAATACAATCAGACTATATAAAAAGAAATAGGTGGAGATCAATAAATCACGCCATATAGGATCACACCATCCATGAGTATAGATGGATATGGTAGCAGCTCTGACAAATTGTTTCTGATGGAGAAGGGAGTTATGAAAGTGTCACGTTTCAGTCTTGTGCCATCTATTATAGTCATTGTTGGCAGAGAACTGAGTAGAATGACAATATTGTTAACTTTAGGAATGACTAGTGAGAGGGATCTACCCGAGTGCACTTTTCTATTGGGAGATGTTAAACAAACCTAAAGGGGGGATTTGTCTAAGAGGGATATGTAAATAAGCTGTTGGTGAGGGGGCTCAAATAAGTGCACTTGTGTATCCTGTCATGAGAAAATGAAATGGATGTGCTGTGGGTAGATCATTTCTAGAACATCTCTGCTCTCTTCCTTCATTTGCTGCCAAATGACATGATTTACTGTTATTGCTACCAGGCTGCTCTGTGTCCGTCTCTGGCCGTAGACCCTAAGGCAATAGGCTGCCATTCGACGTGCAATAATGACAGGACAGTGTGTTCTTTTCCTAGCGCTGTGTTGTTCCTTGGGGCGGAACGGCTACTAGGGGAATATCTCATTCGAATAAATCTCTTTCTCAAAGCCCAGTGGAGGAGAAGGTCAGAGAGGAGGGACCTGTGGGTTTCTTATCCAATGGGTTTTATGATGATGATCAGAGCGGATGAGCAGATGTGAGGACTATGAAAATGTGATGTTTGTTCTAACTCAGTGCATCCAGTGGTGTTAGTGGCAATGCACTGAGATGATTAGTCCCACCTGCAGTAAGGTGACATTAACAGAAGGCTGCTGTCACGTGGCTCCCTTCATTATACCATGGGAACATGGAGTACAGTAAGGACGCGTGCTGTTTTCTGGTCCCAGAAAGGATAGAAGAACAAGTTGGTGTGTGTGTTTGTGTGACCTCTTGCCCATGGTGTTGTATGTTGTTTTAGCCATTGTGTAGATCCGGGGGGGGGTGGGGGGGATTCTGAGAAGGAACAGAGGTCATTCACTCATGAGAAAACACACTTCTTTCCGCCCCCAGCCTTTCATCTTCACACTCACAGGCCTCTCTTGTTATCCGTCTGACATGAGAGACAGAGTGATTGAGGAAGACAGGGAGAGGGGGATGGGATGACAGGAAGGAAGATAATGTGAGCTTTGAGATTCCGGTACCATTTCAATAAGTAACAGGTTGTTGCCATGGCTGTCTAACTCCCCCCCCCATCCCCAGGCTGTTTCTGTGGGTCTGTTCTGCATGTTTTCTGATGACTGCTCAGATGTGATGCATAGCAGCTGTTTCTCAACTCTGGAGCATCTTTCTCTATCTCTGTTTCTCCCTACCCCTCAAATTTAATCTCCATCTCTCTGTCTTTATCCTACCTCTCACTGTCTTTCTCTTTCCTCTGTCTTCTCCATCCTCCTCTATCGTCTGTCTCGGTATCCCTCCCTCCGTCTGTCTGCCTGTTTCAGTCTTCATTCCCATTTGTTTAATTCTGCTCAGGCTTTCCGTTTCACTTTCACCTAATTCTGCTGGTTAGGTTGAAAGCATGACTGTGACTGGACAGACAATGCCCACGTTTGTTCAGTCTGACTGAATTGAGCTGGGTGTTGGAAGACTGTGTGTCTGACATTACATCTAGTCACATGAAGCCAATGACTGCTGCTTACTCTAGTTAACCGCACTACATAGTTTTAGAGGACTTCTGTTGGTTCATGGTCTGTACAATGTTGACTATAATCTTTCGTAATGGTAGACTTGTGGTCTAAGTGTGATCAGCTGTATGTGAGCACCACCGAGCACGGCAAAAGGGCGGTGGTAATGCCACCGAGCACGGCAAAAGGGCGGTGGTAATGCCACCGAGCACGGCAAAAGGGCGGTGGTAATGCCACCGAGCACGGCAAAAGGGCGGTGGTAATGCCACCGAGCACGGCAAAAGGGCGGTGGTAATGCCACCGAGCACGGCAAAAGGGCGGAGGTAATGCCACCGAGCACGGCAAAAGGGCGGCGGTAATGCCACCGAGCACGGCAAAAGGGCGGCGGTAATGCCACCGAGCACGGCAAAAGGGCGGCGGTAATGCCACCGAGCACGGCAAAAGGGCGGCGGTAATGCCACCGAGCACGGCAAAAGGGTGGAGGGGCTCGCATCAAAATCCATAAAGAAATGATTAAGTGGCCACAAAATCCAAATTTTGCGATGGCCATCTAAGGATTTGCGAACGATTCTGTAATGGAGGAATGGTTTAAGATCCCTTCAAATGGATCTAATGAGAATGTATAGATAAAGGCTTAGTGAAATTATCTTGGTAAAGTAAAGATGCATAAAGTAAAATAAGTGCCAATAGTATAATTTTTTATTTTTTTAATCCCTTAAATCATGAAGTACAATGTACTCAGCGTGTTGGAAAATTACAGAAAATCATACAGCTTTTATTACTCATGCTTTCTCCTTATGGGTGCCAATCATACTGTATTTCAAACTGAGGATCAATCTCATTAATGGTCTTGTCATCATTGTTCTGATGCTGCCACACCAACCGCCTCCCCAGTTTGCTTGTTTCATTTTGATGTGTTTATACGGAGGCACCTTTTTTTATTAGATTGTATCAGAATTGGATACATTTTTGTCAGATCCAATTGGGTTCTGGTCAAATGTAAACTATGAAGACTTCTAGCTGAAGCCAGTGCCAGTCATGGTTGTCCTTTTGGGTGTATAAGACTAGTTGCCGTGGGTAATTAATTCCTCTGACCCCCCTGCCTTTATGCTGACGGATGGGACTCTGATCTCATCTGGGGTGGAAGTGAAGGATCGGCGTGGCAGATCCACTGCTAATCAACGGCGCTCTCTGGAATGCACGGGGGGAACGCCGGAGTGCTATACATCACAGGAGCTGGGATTTAACCTTTGTTGAAATTCCTTAATAGGAAATGTCTCATTTGAAATGGACAGATCTTCCGCTGTGCTTTCCTTGTGTGTGCAACATGGCTCCTGTGAAGAACTTCAACCCAGTAGATCGTTAGAGCTTGTGTTTATCTGAAAATTCCTGCCTGGACTGACAGTTTCAAAGCAATGATCAGTCATTCCCTGGCTCTCCTTTGAGAAACCGGCTAATTAACTGGTGTATGTGATAAGACAGCGTATGTCTGTGAACAAGTTCTACTATATAAATGTGGGTAAAATAATCCCAAACTGTGGCGAAATCAGTATAAGTTAACAAAAAGACATTTTCTGGTCTCTGTTTTTAGGCATATTTTTGGGGTTAGGGTTTAGCATTATGTGTTTAGGGTTAACAGTTATGGTAAGGTTTAGTTTTTGGATTTTGTTTTGGGGGTTAGGATTAGGGCAAGGTGTAGGGTTAGGATTAGTGAAAATTAGATTTTTGCGGGATTGGTATCAACATTGGTATCCCCATTTACACAGCTTAGCTAGGCATGAGTGTTTTTGTTCACAGCAGCACTCCACTCTGCCCTCAGATAAAGTAGGTAATTTGATTCAGAACAACACACCTCAAAGGAACGATGGGTGCTTTCTATGAACCTGTCACTCATGACAGCTTTAGTTTCTGTGCATGCGTTTACAAATCCAGAGAGCAGTGTTTACTTTCATGTTTACCGAACAGGCTATTTCAGTAAGCAACAGTTTCGATTTGATGGGGACCTCAGGAGTAAGGTTCAAAGCTTGATATTTCATTGGACTACTGAAACCATTTGAATGGGGAATTCCACTGTGGGACTGGCCTGGGTTGCTGTTTAGGAATGCAGTTCTCTGAACAGGAGTTTACCGAGCCTCATCCAGCCACTGAATGATTCCATGTAGTGTGAATGGTGTCACAGCTGAAGATGGAAACGGATGTGTGTGATTAAGCTCCTCTAAATTCCCCTGGCATAACTGTTCATGAAGATAGAATCAAGCCCAATGCACAGTTAATGTACAACTGTCAACTGTGAAACCGATGGCAGAATAATTAAAACCTGTTCCTGTCCTTTAGTAGATTAGATTACATCAGTGTGATACTGGAATTAATAGTTTCAGGTGTCGGTTTAGGGGGAACATGCTGCGCCTGTAATACATTGTAATACAATATCAATTTGGCATCGCCAGACTGTCTACACTGCGTCATCCGCTTGAATGAAATACAAAATGCGAGTTAAGAAGATGGAGATCACAGGTTATTTCTAGAGTGCGTTTTGCCGGTGTCAAGTTAGCATTAACTACCTTGTCTAAAACCACTCAAACGGTTTTTGTACCAATTATTATTATTTATTTTTTTATCACAATGCTCACACTGTTGTGTGGCTGGTGATTCACCTGTCCGTAGAGTACCTGCTGAGAATGTAGTAAAATAAAGCTGCGTCACAATTCAGGCAATGAGTCTAAGTATGACGCCTGTTGTGGAGGGGCATCACGTCATGACTGGACAGAATGACATCGTTCTATCCCCCGCCCCTCCATTCATCCATCCACCTTTCCATCCATCTAACCCCTGTCACTCTTCCCTCTGTCACTTCTTCCCCTTCCCATCACACAGACAATAGATCACTGCGTCCTTCCTACAGTTTTCCTATAGGATTGTGTGTCGTCATAAACAAAATGGCCGCTCTCTGCCGAAAAAACATTCCTGCGTACATTTTGTGTGGCTAATGACTTGTCAGTCCCCCCCCATCCTGCCTCTGCTTGAGGGCTGTCTACTTTCAGTTGTCATGGAAATGTAACACTATAGCTTGACGAGAAACACCATTCTTAAATAGGAGCAGGTTAATGTTCATAGTCTGATTAATGCCACCCACTATGAGATGTTAAATAAACCTTAGGTGATAGATTCTGGCTGAAACATGATTACTGTAAGACGCTTTCAACCCGTTTGTTTACTGTGCGCACAGTGTTGACAACGGCAGTCACCATGGTGATGCAGGGTATTGCCCAGCTCCACTGCTGTAGTGGTTTCACACTGAAACTGGTAATGTTCAGGTAATGTGTTTTGTCAATGTCATTGTCTCCATGACATTGTAAACTAAATCTCTGAAAGGTCTGAAAGACAGCCCTATTGAAATTCACTTGATGATGATAAAGTAAGGAAGGCTGTGTGCTGTTGCATCTCACGCCTCTCTCATATCACTTTACCTTCAATGAGGTGAGATCCAATGGGAGGTGTGTGTTAAGGTGTGGGGTTTCATATAACCTGTTAACAATAGCTTGAGGAAAACCATCGTTTCCCTGGCCACAACACACCAGTAATGGAGAAACAGACCACAATGCAACTGTTCTGCCACAGCTCCCTAGAGACTTCCTCTCTTTCTTCCTCTCTTTCTCTCATGCTCTTGGCATCTTTGTTTCGAAAGCCTTGTTCGCACTTCCAGTTTGAAGTGACTCAAATCCTATTTATTCCTCTATCCGATTTAAATCAGCTTTTTCCCCCTGCAGTCCATAACAGTCAAAAGCCAGTTGAAATCGGAAATTCATTTTACATTTTTGAGATTTAGTTGCAGGCATTTTTATTCTTTTACTTTTTTTACTGATGGGTCAGTGGGCTAAATTCAAATGTGCACTTGATGAAGCGGCTGAATTCACATTTAATGTGCTTTATTGGAAATGGAAAGCTTTTGTTTTTTATGAAATAATAAAAATAGAGGAAATAGAGATCATTATTCGTTATGTATACAATGTTCTTTATGCTCCACTGGTTGCCCTTTTCACATGGCTACCAATCACAAATCCCTCCTTGTTCTCCTCACTGGCTTGTCAAGAGGGATTCATTCCAGTGGGCTCTAGCTTTAGGCCCGTCCTGTTCAGCTGTAGACTGAAATCAGTTGATAATATCTGACCAACCATTCACTTTAGTCCCTCAGTCAGCCTCCTGTTAGCCAAACACATGGTCAGGCATTGATCTGATGCTTGAGGCCTGATGTAATTTGACAGATTGTTGCGGATGAATACGTTATTCATATCACATCCACTATTTTAATCCTACAAACCATCAGCAATTGGACTGGTTCCTCTTATTGGGGGAGGGCTTAAATAAGATGTGGCTTTTAACCAATGTCTGTGTGTAATTGTGTTTGAGTGACAATCCTAGTATGTCAGAAGAGCAGCTGTGAATTAAAGGTAAATGTTAATGGTAATGACAGGGGAGCGCAACAACACAGCTGTGTTTGGCTAGTTGGCTTGATGGAAGTGTTGTTGTCATGGAATCTAACCGAACCGCAGCAGATGATTCAGACACACCTACAGTCACCCACACCATCTCACTGGTAGAAGAACCCTGTTACATATTGACTCATACATTTAAGAACACACACACACAGTAACTACATAACTGGAGACAAAAGTTTTGAGCAGTACACAAGTTCAACTCTCTAAGTTTTTCAGCAGTGATTTTTTTTAAAGTTCCTATAGCTTTTTTTTTTTAAAGCTGTAGGAGCAGTGATTTTTTTTTAAAACATATATTTTCAGGCATTTTAATGCTTTGACAGGAATGTGGGGACAGATAGAAGAGGTGTTTTTAAACAGTGGGCTGGATTCAGGAGCATGATGCAGCCGGTACATGTGCATCGGAGGCTGCCTGGACCACCCTGTGACACTGATTTATCTTCAGGGAAGCATGTTCATAAGCTAGGCAGGTAGTCCTCTAAAGACCTTCTCTCTACCTACTAGGCAAGCGAAGGAGTCTGAGTGGCTGTTATCGTCCAGCTGTATAATGGATGGCAGCTCTATCCTGGGGAAGAGGGAGTAACATGCTGGCAGACAGAAGTGTCTGTTTCTGCTGTAGTTAGCAGTCTGTTAATCCTGGTAGGGGTACAGTAAGGGACTAGACAGTCTGTTAATCCTGGTAGGGGTACAGTACAGGACTAGACAGTCTGTTAATCCTGGTAGGGGTACAGTACAGGACTAGACAGTCTGTTAATCCTGGTAGGGGTACAGTACAGGACTAGACAGTCTGTTAATCCTGGTAGGGGTACAGTAAGGGACTAGACAGTCTGTTAATCCTGGTTGGGGTACAGTAAGGGACTAGACAGTCTGTTAATCCTGGTTGGGGTACAGTAAGGGACTAGACAGTCTGTTAATCCTGGTTGGGGTACAGTAAGGGACTAGACAGTCTGTTAATCCTGGTTGGGGTACAGTAAGGGACTAGACAGTCTGTTAATCCTGGTTGGGGTACAGTAAGGGACTAGACAGTCTGTTAATCTTGGTTGGGGTACAGTAAACAAATGAAAGAAATGATTGTTACTACCATGTTTTCTCCAAAAGAAGTAACAAACAGCCAGATTGGAACACTGGCTGAAAATAACTGAGTAAATTTGTAAGTGAATTGGCCTGATTTCATTATCAGCTATATACACATGGGATGATGGTTAATAATAATATTTATTGCAACGCTAACGATGTTGTCAGACCTATAACCTAAATTTTTGTAGCCTACAGTATGTCACAATTGCAGGGGTAGGACCACGGCATAACCAGTATAGGAGATCTTTTATTCAATTCAGAAAGTGCTTTTCATGACAGCACATTCTATTTGTTGTAGTGACCTCATCCAGCTTTCTGGAATTCCCCTGTCATGTTATCGATGACAAACCTGTCTCCCTCCCTACACTAGGACTCGTGACACTGAGTCGTGACACTGAGTCGTGACACTGAGTCGTGACACTGAGTCGTGACACTGAGTCGTGACACTGAGTCGTG
>JACXGI010002663.1:0-24096 GCA_016801175.1 Esox masquinongy
CACACACACACACACACACACACACACACACACTTCACCTTGCTGTAGAGCACGTCGAGCCAGTAGTCCGCCACCTTAGCCACCGAGGCGTAGACCTCGTCCAGGGTGGTGCCTTTGAGGAAAGCCTCAAACACAGACGACTGGAAGATCTTGATGAGCTGCAGCTCTCCTCTCCTCTTCACCTCGAAGCCCTTCAGCTCGGCCAGAGAGCCGTCTTCGTTGAACACGGCGTACCTGAACGCAGGACAGAGGCGTCGCCCACGTTATCACGCATGCGGTTTATCATTGGGGAAAAAAAACGCCAGTCGCCAGCCCTTCCTGAACGGAGACTGTTCTTTACATACATGGTCCACTGAAAAGGTTGTCTGTAAATACAGCAATGCCTCAGGAAGGGCCATCGTCGCCTAAGCTGTGTCTCATGGGGACACAAATGAAATACCATCTACTAGCTAAGGCCTGTACCTCTTCTTCAGCTTCTTCCCCTCCTCCTTGGAGGCTGGGAGAATCATGGCCAGGTAGGGCCCATCCACCTCAAAGAAGATGCTGTTCTCCGCCCGCGTCTCATAGGTCAGGGAGGCGGGGTCTACCAGCTCCTGGTACTGGTCATTGGTGAAGCCCTCCTTTACCATGATGTTAAGCATGGCGCCCGGGTAGGAAATGGTCACCTTGGGCTTCTTCTCGTTGCTCGTCTTCACCACAAAGTTCTCTGGGAAGGTGTTGGGTAGGACGCACCAGATGCCATCCGTGTCCAGCTCCAGAGGCCTCCTGCGGTGTCACAGACAGACACGGTAGCACAACCATAACCAAATACACAATATTTATATCTCCTCCATCTGAGTCCCAGTGACCACAGAGACGTGTCAATGCAATGACAAGAGCTCCGTTCATGCGTGTCATTCCACTCTGCACTACATTTTTTGTCGCGTAAAAAAACAAACGCTGAACTGACAAGGCAGTGACCGACCGGCGTGCGACAGGACTTAATTACCCGATCTGCTCAACAAGCTCTCTGGCCTGGGTGATGATGTTGGCTCCGGTGTAACACACAATGCCGGCCATCTCCATGGAGTACCAGCGCGCCCTAGTGGACAAACATGGAAACCACACAAACACAACAGCATACGGTCAACAGCTTGCAACACCACAGAAGAAAAACTGAAAACAGTGACCGACTTGACGCCACGTTTTCCGGGCAGTTGAGATTTTCCCGCACGTACCCTTTCCTCATGACGTAACCGTAGAAGGAGTTGAGAATGCACTTGTGGGCCAGCTGGAGAGAGTCGTAGAGGATCTCCATGTTCTTACAGCGCTTCACCAGGGCGGCATCGCCGCTGTCCTGAGCGGCCGACAGCTTCTTCTTCCACACCTACAGTGGCACCGAGAAGAACACTGACCCTGCTGTGTATGGACTGGAAGTGAAAAACGGGGGCATGACTTGACAACTGGCAGACTTTAGGCCAGTGTTGGGCCGGTACCTTGTGCAGCCCCTTGAACTCGTAGCGGCGGTCTCTGAAGGCTCGCACCGTGTCCACGTAGAAGGAGTTCTCCCTCTGGCAGATGGTGGTGACCCGCTCCTCCAGCCGGGTGTGGTGAACCTTCTTATAGGCCCTCCGGCAGTAATCTGGGACAACAGAGAGACGTGGATCACAAAACCTTAGCAGTGTGTTTTAAGGTCTGCACAAAAACAGATTCAAAAGGAAGAGATATCCATCCACAATTCTCCCTTCGAGAAAGTCAGTAAACAGTCTTGAATACTGCACAAACCATTTAACAGATTAACTTTGCGTTGGGGGAGGTAAACCCGATTAACCAGTGGGAGAGGGCTAGAATGAGCAAACAACCAGAAGAGTCAGAAGAAATCTCTCACCGCCCAGGCGTTTCTTCTCATGGCGGGCCTGCTCTTCCCTGTTAAGCTCATGGAAGGCCCGCGGTCTGCCGTTGGGGAAAAACGGAGGGAACTTCTCGGATTCCAGCTGCTGCTGGATGCGGTGGAACTCACTGCGGCTGGCCGGCACTGCGGACAGACAGGAAGGAGAAGACATTTCCACGAACTGTCTCTGAAGCAAAGCTAGGGCCCAGGTGAAACTGGAACAGCAGCCAGGACCAAAGTCATTTGAAAAAGAAAACGTACTAATCTCCCCCCTCCACTGCCAACTCATCTTCCTCTGACAGTTGGCCCCCGGCTTGTTGAAGTCGCAGGCAGCACATGTGACCTCATCCACCATAGCAGAAGGCTGACGAGGGGAGAGGGAATGAAACCATGCATAAGTAGCTTTCCCTGAACTTCTAACTGAAAGGCTGAACAATTCCATGTCAAGAGTGGCACAAAACAGTTGCACAAAATAGAACATATACGTATTGCAGTGCTCATTATACGTGGGCATCAACTTCTGATGCAGGAAAGCACCCAGAAAGCTGTGTAGGGTACCTGCAGGCGGTTGGTGAGGATGATGTTGGGGTACATGGCCCCAACATCCAGATGGTAGATGAGGGGACACTCGATCCTGTTGGGGACCTCCTTCAAGGAGAGAAGCTTTTTCTTGATCTCTTCGCACACCTATAGACAGTGCAGATAGAAGATCATTCATGAGACAGAATTTCTCGTAGAGAAATGAGGAGAAACCATAAAGGTTCCCAGCTCACTTCCACTCAGATGCATGTTTCTGTCTTAGTGACGATCTGATAACCGTCAATTGACCGAATGTACATTTATAACTACTCTGCATAGAAAATATCTTTTAGGTAACATGTTTAAAACCAGGTCTAGTTGCAGTTTCAACATGATTAGATTGTCAAAGTGTTTTGCTGATGATGAGCACATAGTTGGCAGACCGCACATCTCTAATGAAACTCGAAAAGTCAAGAAAAAGGACAGCAAAATGTAACTATCTGGTAGCAGTCTGGAACCTGGGGGAGCTGACCTCGTTGAAGTTGGTGACCTGCTCCAGGGGAATCTTCTCTTCCTCCTCCACGGCGTGACGCAGCGTTTGCTCCACGCGCTGAAGAAGAAAGTCAAACGCTGCCGGGTTCTGTCCACAACAACACACCAGGAAGATATCAGTGTCAACTACAGCACAGCCAGACCCCTACGCGGACAACGAGTGGAGTGGTCCGAGCATAGACTGGGCCGTACCATTTTGAAGCGGCAGGGAATGTCACTGCGAAACACGCCGGACTCCAGGGCCTCCACGTGACCCCCCACGTAGGTCTCAGAGTCCATGACATGACCGTCGTCCGTGAGTTTGTTGAACACCTGCTCCTGTTTGTTGGGGAAGACGATGTTGGCGTGGTAGGCTTGCACCATCAGCAGCGCCTCACACAGCGTCCCGGAACCTTTCCGTAGAACCTGCCCGCGCACACACACACACACAGAGATAATGAGTCCAAGTCCTATCTTCAAGTGTCTATTTTTCAACGGACAAACTGAAGAGACCAACCTCATCCGGCTCCATGGGGATGATGGTGCAGAGAGCAAAGATGAAGGGGTGGACGTATTTCATGTACAGATAATACGTGGCCACGGCGTCCGACACAGAGTAGGTGGCCAGAGTCTGGGGACACAGCCATGAGAAAACCAGTCAGACCACTAAGCTGCATCTAGGATTACGTGCACACACACACACCTCTTCGTTCAGTCATCTATCCCGGCAACCTCTCTCCATGCCTAATGCTTAAAATACACGGCAGAGTAAGGCCTGAGTAGGGGTGGTAAGACCTATATCACCAGCAAGTCCTCTTGGTTGTGTTGCAGATTAAGACACTACCTGGTGATACCCCCCCCCCGGTGTCCCTGTCCTATAAACTCTGGACACAGCCCACATGCATTTATTAATTATTGCAACTTGTACTCTTTTAAGAGTACAAGTTGTTCACCCGGCACAGCCAGAAGACGACTGGTCACCCCTCCGAGCCTGGTTCCTGTCTAGGTGTCTTCATAAATTTTGGCCCCTTTTAGGGAGTTTTTCCTAGCCACTGTGCTTCAACGTTGTTGTTGCTTGCTCCTTGGGGTTTCAGGCTGGGTGTTTTGTAAAAGCACTTTGTGACAACTGCCGATGTAAAAAGGGCTTTATAAATAAATTTGATTGATTGACCAGCACTAAGAGCGGTGCTTGTGTTTGTGCACCAGCTGACCTGCGGCTCCTCCGTGGCCATGCGGCACATATCCTCAGGGTCCAGCTCCACGGGGTCGTACCCCAGCTTGGCCTTCGCAGCCGCTTTTAGGTTGTGACTGCCCACTGGCAGGTAGCTGTCACGCTTCACCCACCTGACACACAGACACACACACAGAGAGAGAGAGAGAGGTGGGTCGGTTAGTTTGTGTGGTGTGTGTGTGTGTGTGTGTGTGTCGCAGCACTCAGACAGTGAGGTATTATGCCTGACCTGAAGGAATCCATGTGGATGGCCTGGCTAGCCTTGTACTCTCCTTGGTTGTCTTTCTGGAAGCCAATCTCTTTGTACATGTTCAGGCCATGGTGAGCAGCCCTGGTCTCCACAAAGGGCCTAGCGACGTGGGAGATAAAGAAGGACAGAAGGGAAAGGGAGGAGCATCAGGGTTGTGATGCCGCCACACAGTTGAGTTAACACGGAAAACCAAACTGAGTTCAGTTGATCCAAGACGGTGTGTTTTGTTTTCTTCGGACCGACGTACCAATCAAAAAAGTCTCCGTTGTAGGTGACAAAGATTTCTGGCTTGGTTTCTTGGACGTGCTCGAACCATCGCTGAATTAGGCCTGCCTGAGAACAAACAGGTATGTGATTGTGCACAGAAAGTTTGTCTTTATGGTATAAGCCCAGATGTGTTCAGTCCTTCGTTATCTACCTCATCAGGCTCGTTGAACACAGTGAATGGCCCTTCATACTCAGGCTTTGGAGTGAACTCAAAGTCCTCGATGTCCTCAGCGACAATCTCCCGGTTTGTGATCAGGTAGCCCTGGCAGGAACAGCATGGACAAGATAAAGCGTGTAATCGACTGATAATCCACAGCTACCGGTTAGGATGTGATTACAGGGCATTAGCCTGATCTTAGACCAGTTTGTGCAGTACAGACAATGGCAGTGGAAAAGACAGTAAAAACAGATCTGGAACAAGCCTCAGTCAACATACCTGTCCATCGATCATGTAGGAAATCATCATAATCTGGTCCGTCTCAGCATCAGGGAATTTCAGGGGAAGCTTGGTGGTCTCTATGTCAAAGGCCAGCACCACAGGGTCCTGGCAAACAGAGAAAAAGGATTACAACGAGGAAAACTTCTTTGGCTGCTAGTCAAATAGGGATCTCAGCAAATCACATAAAAACAGACAGAGAATGACCATGAAAAACTGATGGATTAAAGAAATTCCCAAACAACTGGAAATCAGTAAGAACGTATACAGGCATACGGTAAAACATTTTATTTATAGGCGCCTTTCTAAACACTCAAGGTCACCAAAAACGTTATAAACGTTCTTACTGGTCGTTCCACAAGGTCGCTTCTTAGTGTGATCTCTGGTGGATAGGCACTTCCCCTATAACGAACGTTGTACCAGTGAGCCTAGGGAAGAAACCAGCAGTCAACAGTAAGTCTTCACAGGTGATTTATGGTAAGAGAGAACTCATCATTCTATGAAGCATCCACTTCCTGGCCTGGTCCCAACTCATAGGGTCTTTGTGGAGAATTAACAAACATATCTGGGACCAGGCTATCCACTGGTCAGAAGGATGGTCAGAGGCCCTCACCACGTGGATCTTTAGGTCGATGGACAGGCGTACGTGGTAAGGCACGTCGTACTCTCTCATGTCCACTATGTTGTCCATCTGGTCAGAGATTTTCTTGGACAACCCGTCCTCGTCCACGGCAGAGACACTCCCACCTGCCAATGCACTGATGACAACAGAGCCTGTCAAAAACAGCATAAAGAGTCCAAAGCCCAACCCAGTGTCCAAACTGGATCTCCATGAGAAGTTGTGGGTCTTCCACCAAGCCACCTATTGTACACATTAAAAATGTCCCAAGGAATGGTTAAAAATGGATGCTGAACAGTTCTATAGTGACCAGCAAAAAGTCCAGATCGAAATCACATAATCCCATCCATATCTGTTGGCATGAAAACAGCTGTTGGTGGGATGAAAACCACTCAAACATTGAAAAATCAGAGCTTCTGACAAGTAAGATAGAGCAACAAAGTCATTAATGGTTACAAGAAGGATATGTCAGCAGTTATTCTGTCCAAAAGTGGTGCAACCAAGTACTAGATCAGGAGTATCAATTACTATGTCAATATCGTTCATCTGTATTTTCATTACCTTGACAACACTGTGGTACAGGTGTCGTTACCTTGACAACATCGAGGTATAGGTGTCATTGGACTTCTCCCTCTCCCGATTCTTGCGCACTGCCGGAGAGATCTCCCGTTTGACCTTCATGAGGTCATCCACAGTGTTGAATGATAGCTTAATGTAGTTCCTTTTCAGTCCAACCAGGTGATTGGGCTATGGAGATAAAACACGGGATTTAAATGGTTTACCCTACAGTAACACTGGATGCCATCTCACATTTATACAAACACGGACCGTATTCATAAAGCGTCCCATAGTAACAGCGCTAAACTAAATAAGGTTTTTCCTTCTATATAACAATGGAGATTAACTACACAACTTGAAATGATCAGATGAGCTCAATTAATGTGTACTTTCATCGTTCCATTACTTTTTAGTTTGTACATGGGCACTGGTTTTGTGTCTCACCAGATCCAGATCCTCCTTAGGGAGCATCTCAAGCGTCGACACCTTCCCCTGGAACTTCTTGGACAAGAATGAGATGACTTCCCTCTCACAGTTCTGAGGGGCAGACAGGTGGTCCACATGATCATTAGAGCACAAAGTAACAAAGCACATTCATTTCTAAACTACATGATCATTTGACCAAGTTCTGATTCAAATAAATGACTGCATCAAAGGCCCTGAAGGGTACAGCTTTGCCTTTTTTCAAAACGTTTAAAATTAGGGCCTGGTTGTCCGACTTACCTTTTTAGTGGCTATGTAGAAATAAGGCTTAAAGGGGAGGGCCACCTGTAAAAAAAGAAGTGTGAAAACTAACAGTCATTGGGATCACTCTTGAATAAAAGTGTTCATATAAGGTGTCCAGATACTTGCCTTAAATCTGCTTCCATCTTCCTGGATTAAATAATAGTCCACAGCGCTGATCAGCCGTTTGTCATCATCCAGGATTTCTGTCTATGGTGGGAACACAGCAGGCACGTTGACATTATCAAGCCGTTCAATTCAGGCACAACAAGATTGGTATTATTCAGAAATGTGAACAGGCCACATTCCTGATTTATTAATGCAAGTCTCTAAGCATATGATCAGCAATGACATAAGGGCCTGTTTGGGCCCAACTGAAACCCAGTTTCACACAGAGCCCACTGTGGTCTAATGGACCTACAGGGTGCATGTTGATCAGCCAACCCGTCTTCTCTCCGGGGTCCTTCATCCTCTCGAAGCCAAAGCGAGCGTCCATCTCGTCGGTGAACTGGCTGCGCTCAAGGCGGATAGCAGCTGACATGGACGACCGGTCATCCCTACAGAATACATGACTTCTTGATCAGACAATCCCGTAGTCTACACACGCATTGGCAAGTCACAATGGCACTGCGAATAATTGTATGTATGTGTAATTAACTAGTTAACTAACTCGCCAACTATTACAGCAATGTAATTAAGATGGCTGTTTTGTTCACATAATGCCAGTAAATTGAAACTTGCTTTACAGCCATTTTAGACAGTGACTTACTGTTGATTGTCTTGTTCACCCCCTTGTCCGCGCTCTGACTTGTACCTTCCACTGTTTTGTAAAACCATCTTGTCTCGGATTATGTAGGTAACCGGGCTATAAAAAGTTCACAACTAGCATTCGGTAGAATCAATTAAAGTTACGGCAGCAAGCGAGATATGCAAATCCCAACTTCGTAAACTCGCAAGCTAGTACTAGGTAAAGTTGGGGCTAGCAGGCTAACACTGGACTAAAGTTATTTGTCTCGCACAATTTCTGTGTTTAAAACACGTTTTAAAAAAACGGGCATAACTCCATGTACATCCTAGTCTAAAAAATAACCAGCCGTTTTTCTCAACTTGCTAGCCTAGAACACAGTTTGACAGATGCCTGTGTTGTTCTTCGCTAGAATTTGGCGCGCTCTGTATTGCAGCGACAACGTCTGGGAGTGTACATTGCTTCGACGGAAGTTACGCGTTTGGGGCTATACTCAAACAAATGCGCTGAAATGAGAGAATTCGATTACGTGAGACCGGGTTACCTAGTTTACATCGAGTGAAATGGCATTTAGCGAGAGAATTGTATTTTGTCCGTAAGAAAAGTAATCGTCTTTTGCTCAGGAGTTTAAAGCTTTTTATGTTTTTCATTTTATAGAAAGTAGATGTTGTATGTTTCTTGTAGATGCACAATGTCCGTGTCGCCTTGTTAACAACATTACTACAAGGCGCAAATTATTGTTAAATTTGTAAAGAGCACCTGTCTCCTCGTTTGGCCCGATTATGTTACATGCCATTGCATTGTGTACCCCCGGACTAGTATAATATAACTGCCTCAATGGGAAGATATAATTATAGTCTGTATCTACATCGAATGAAGTGATGTGTTATAAGTTCACAACGTTGTAGGCGCTATGGTGTTTATTTATACTTTTGGTATGACAGACTACACGATTCTTCAGTTGGTTTGTCTGATGAGATAATTGTACAAAAAAACCGATGTGATTATGCTGCATATTTTCCTAGAGTAATGAGCCTTGTGTAAATAAGTCTAAAACGTTTCTGTCAGACATAAACGCGAGACAGTAAATTATGAATATAATAACATTGCTTAAGAACGTTAGAACAGTACGCAATTTCACGTTGGCAAGTGCAAGGCATGCTAGACTTGTAAATGTCATTGCCCTGGGTGATGCGATACCGTCATCATCTAAGTCGCGACTTTAGCTGACTCTCATTGGTTATTGCTCAAAAATATGCAAGTGCCCTTCTCACACTACCACAAAACATTTTGTGCTGATGAAATCGAACAGGAGTGAAAATATTGAGTTGACCGCACGGTAAGCAACAAGCTCTGGGAGAGGTAAGCATCAAACAGTTGGCTATCCAAAACTACAAGTATTTAGCCTTTACCATAAGATACACCGCCGATCTTAGATTGAGAGATGTATTGTAACCTTTTCGTACAGTCCCGGTAGCGTAACTACGTAGCTCCATATCTGTCGTGGAGTTGATAAACTCAGCTAGCTACAGTACATGAAAATAAATAAACAGTGGCAAACCATTGGCGGACGTCCCTTCGCCCAGAGTATACCACCGAGCTTGCTAGTAATGTTTACCAGCCTGTGCTTACTTACAGTATTATTGTTGTTCATTTTTACATATTCATCCACATTGTTGTATAGAATTGGGCTACATCCAGAAAGTGACAGTTAGCAAGGACTGTTGCTGGGTAACTATTTCTCGTGTAATGTAGTGTAGCTAGTAGTACTAATATTTGACAACCTCATCTGAAACATTTCTCGGGAAATGTGTATCTGTGGTAGTAAATTTTGCTAGACAACCTCATCTGAAATATTGAAAAGGTGTCACTTCTGACCTAACTCTAATATTTGATCTTTGATAAACGTGTTCACCTCTTCAAGGCCATTCGTTTGTTTGTACATATATGTACTGCTCTCTGCACAGCCACCTCCTCGATGTATGTATGTACAGTAAAGAGAAGACAGTGCCTGTTTCTGGGAATGTGAGGATAACACGTTTTGTTAAAGTGATTTTGTGATATAATTTAGCTATTATATTTACCTATACCTCTGCTCAATTCCCCCTCCCCCTCCCCCTCATCAACTTCATTCCCACAGTGCTGACCTTTACCCCATATGGCAACAAGACAGCTGTTTGCTATGTTAGTATGAATGAAACCCACTCAACCCTCGTCAGCAGTAAGAGACGTTTTTTAAAGTCACACAGGAGTAGTGAAGAATAGCAGTGTTAAGACGCTGCCTTTTCTAATTAGCCAACAAATCTACATTTTTATTTCTGCATGTCACTTTTTATAGCGATTTACAGAGCTACCTTCTGCACTGCCAAAGGCATGTTTATTTGGCTGTAGTTTACGGTCCTATTACTGACCCACGCTATTATAGGTTGTCCTGTTCCTTTTGAGTAAGGTTAGAAGTTTACTCTACAGGTCTAGGATAAATTTACTTTACTATGCCCTGACCTTAACTGTGTGATAAAGGAGATTGCTGACTCTTGACCTATGGCTAGTATCAAACTCCACCTTATCTGTTCACAATGTAGTGTTGTGAAAGCTTTGGGGGGATAAACAATCTGATGTGATTAGACCAGAGTTTCCCAAACTCAGTCCTGGGGCCTCCCACATGGGCACGTTATGTTTTTGTCTTAGCGCTGCACAGCTGATAAAGAATGACAATGAATTGCGAAACCCTGGACTAGTCTGAGATTTTTTACAATGTAATCATTTTTATTCCTTACATCTAAGGCAATCTCATTATTTATTTGATTTTGTATTTATTTTGTAATGATAATATGTTGCTACAGTTAGCATATCTGCATCAGAATCCTTTGGGGCAATCGCAGTGTTATTGACATTACATTTGCACAGTTCCCCTCCACAATTTTATGATGTCTAATTGTTTTGTTTTTGTCCATTTGAATCAACGACCCTGTCTCATCACAGCAAGTCCCAATGGATTCGGAGCATGTCTTCCTCTTACGCATCCACACTGTCCCATCAGGAAATCAGTCAGATCAGTGCGTGTTAGGTCATGCTTACTCCACTGATGACCTAAATTAACCCGTAGGTGACCGGCACGTCTGAGGGACTCGTTAGCACGCGATGAGAAAAGGAAATCCCTAGTGATGGTATTGCATACAGGACTTCTTTTACATTACAAGCATGATTGAGAAATAATTAATAGAAGTTGGCATCTTTTATGTTGTGTTTGCCTTACCAAGGACCTGTCTAGGTGATAAAAAGCAAATATGTATGCCATGTGAAGCTGTTATTTGAAGCTTTAGCCCTTGCTCTTTAAAATAAGTATTAGCCTACATTTAGAAGGTTCGTTACTGGGCTTGCTAAACAAGAGTCCCAAGTTTCAGTCTTCAAACTATTTCTTATTATTTGACACGCTAATCTTCCCACAGCGTTCAAACTTTAAAACATACAGTGTGTTTAGGACTAGGTTGCTTGCATACAATTTTTTAAAACATCTTTTGTACTTTTATTATTATTTACCTTTGAATGGGATTTTTTTTAAACGTAATTCTATGTGGTTAGTCTGTCCCAACTTAAAAATCTTAAGCTTTCTTTTCATTTTGAAATACTTAATGCAAGTCCAAGCAATTTTACTTTTAAAGTTCAAATCTAGTTTTGATGGCTGTGGGTTATGCAATCCAATAGTACTATGCATTTTGTAGACATTAAATTCTTTTTTTATGATTAGTGCTGCCAAAGTTAATGCATGACATGTTTATCATATACATTCTTTGGACGCCATGTATTTCATATACAATTCTTTCCGGCTGGGAACCTTAAGCAGACTGGTCCCACAAGGACGTTGCATCCTTTCTAAGTGCAGAACATAACAACGGTGGCTAAGTTATTAGAAGTCTTTGTCACTGTGTGTGAGGGCACGCTCACTCACATGCCAAACTCTGTTAACTTTTGGCACAAGAGAGTTTCTGGAGCCTGATGAGATCAGCAAATCCCTGCCGATGAGGCCTCCCTACTCCCTGGGTGATGCCAGACAATTTGTGTGGCAATGGGACTTCCTAGCCACTTGTCAGCTGCACAGTCAAAGTACAAACTAGACTTTGGTAGTGGGCTTGGTGCTTTGATGCAGAGACCCATGAGCCATATGAAAGTACTCACAAAACATTACTTTTTTTGCTTTGATAAAAATCTACATGTTTAGCTTTTGTAGTGTTTTGTGAGTAGCTAGATAGCTGATAACCTGTGTATAGCCTAGTCAGTTCAAGTTATTTGCGGTGTGTGTTTACTGGACTTGATCAACAGCATTGCAATCTAAAAACTTAGTGACACCATGTTTGTTTGTATTTTGTGACATTACAGTAGAGATTTTGTATGCAAATGTAAAGTCCATAACAGTAGAATCCACCATATAGACTGTGAGAATAATTCAGAGTGTAGGGAAAATCCCTACTACAGTAAATTGCCTGAAGTGATTCTGAAGCAGAAAATAAATTAATTGACTTTCAAACTACTGCTAGTTTGATTGTTGTACCTTTCAATTGTCCCATTATCAATCTCCCATTTTAGCAAATGTATTTAATGTCAAACTTCCTCTAAATACCCTATAGGCTGCTCATCATAATGAACACTATCAGCAAAATTCTTGCCGTAAGTGGTTGGTATGGTCGGTGTGGATAATCTGCAGTTTCTCCTCCCAGGTCCAGGACCCTGAGGTCCACCCTCCCACCCATATATTTTTATTTAACAGATTCAAGAGGATGCCTTTGAATGCTGTCATTGCTACTCTCTGGATTACTTCTATTGTGGGTCCTCTGGAGGATTAATGTCAAGCTGATGCTGGAGAAAGCGAACAAAACGGCTCCTGACTGTGGAAACCCCACAGCGTCCGCACAGGAGGGGGTGCGAATGGCCGAAGGAGCCGCTGCCGCTGCAATCACCCTTGCCCTGCCCTCTGCCGAACTCCCCACACCAATGGGTCTTGCCGCATCTACCTCAACAGACAGCACTGCAAACTATTCGCTAACCCACATTGACCCCACGGAGGGTCCCTTGATACCCAGGCCAGGGGTGTTCCAGTCTTCTCAGGCCTCATCAGGGGAGATGACAGAGCAACACACACAGACATCCCCTTTTCCCTTTGTGGTACCCCAGCCTCCCAGTAGAACCACCAGGCCCAAGCTCAGTCAAGGCCCTGAGGCTCGAAGAGCGCGCCTGAAGTTCATTCTGGGGGCGTCAGAGGACAACTCTTCAGATGATGAGCCACCTTTGTCCATGAAACCCTCTTCAGGTTTTGGTTCCTCTGAGTTAGTGGCCAGTTCCTCCACCCCACAGCAAACTGCATCAACAACCCCAACTGTCTTCTCCCTCCCACAACAAGTTCCACCAGTAACATCAACCACCACCTCCCTTGGGATGAGGTAGGCCCTGGCATGTTGTTTCACTTCTTTGGTAAAGTTTTAAATACAACCCTGTTTCCAAAAAAAGTTGGGACGCTGTGTAAAATGTAATTAAAACAGAATGCAATGATGTGCAAATCATTTAAACCCTATGTTCAATAGAAAATAGTACAAATACAACATATCAAGTGTTGACACTGGGACATTTTATTGTTTCTTGATAAATATATGTCCACTTTGAATTTGATGCCAGCAACACAAGACTGGAAAATTTGTGTAATGGTAAAAAACTAAACCTGGTGGAGTATCATGCAACTAATTAGGTCAATTGGCAACAGGTCAGTAACATGATTAGCTATTAAAGCCCATTCCAGAAAGGATGAGCCTGTCAGAAGTGAGGAGGGGGAGGGGTTCTCCACTATGTGAAAGACTGTGCGGGCCAATAGTGCAACAATTTAAGAATAACGTTTCTCAACGTAAAATAGCAAAGAGTTTGGGGATATCATCTACAGTACATAATATCATTGAAATATTCAGAGTATCCGGACAAATCTCTGTATGCAAGTGACAAGGCCGAAAACCAATATTGAATGGCCGTGACCTTGGGGCCCTCAGACGGCACTGCATTAAAAACAGACACGATTCTATAGTGGATATCACTGTATATGGGCTCAGGAAGATCCAGAACTGCCGCTGCCTTCTCTGGGCCTGAGTTTATTTAAGAAGGACAGAGGCAAAGTGCAAAACTGTCCTGTGGTCTGATGAATCCAAATGTGAAATTATGTTTTGGGAATCATGGACGGCGCATCCTTCGGACTAAAGAGGAGAGGGACCATCCGGCCTGTTTTCAGCGCACAGTTCAAAATTAGGAAAATACTGTAGTCTGTGTGTTAAACTGGCCTGCCCTGCAGTCCAGACCTGTCACCCATTGAAAACATTTGGCGCTTTATGAAACGAAAAATACGACAAAGGAGACCATGAACTGTTGAGCAGCTGAAATCCTATATCAAGCAAGAATGGGAATACATTTCACTTTCAAAAATACAGCAGTTGGTCTCCTCAGCTCCCAAACGCTTATAAAGTATTGTTAAAAGAAAAGGTGATGCAACACAGTGGTAAACATGCACCTGTCCCAACTTTTTTTGAAATGTGTTGCTGGCATCAAATTCAAAATGGGCATGTATTTTTCCAAAATCAATAAAATTTCTCAGTATCAACATTTGACATGTTATCTTTGTAATATTTTCAATTAAATATAGGGATAAATGATTTGCACATCATTGCATTCTGTATTTATGTGCATTTTACACGGCGTCCCGTCTTTTTAGAGAGAGTGTGCTAAAATAGTAGGCCTAGTCTTGATTCGAATCATCGCAGCAGCGTTATAAGTGTAGTGTAGACTGGTGGACTCTAGGCCCACTTTTCGGCTGAACTAAAATTGAATTAATATCAGAATAAAGTGGTGTGGAAATACTTGTTTTCTATATGGATGATATTGGAAATTATTTCAGTTCAGAGCATGATGCTAGTGAACGAGAGCTTTCCCTATTAACCCAGTGTTGAAAAATACATGGAGAATTGTGATCTGGTTTGACTGTGGCTTGTTGACTAGTGACTTGAGGATGTCTGTCAGTGCAGTACCCTCTCATTATCAGCAGAGTGCGCTGTTGCCCAACAAGAGAGACTTAGTCTTGGCCAGGTTCAGCATTCCAGCCACTTAGGTATTATTGCCATCCTATCCTGTCCTCCACACAACCAGCTGGTGATCACCTGACAACTGCATGCATGCAGCCACTGACTTGTGTTATTGTTGCATGCACCACGTCTGTGTACTATTAATGGAACAAGTGACTCCGGCTTTGACTTTGAGAACTGGAATACCAGGAGGGTGCAACATTGTTGTGCGTTTGCTTAAAAAAGAACATTTACAACCTTCGAGAAGTTCTCTGCAAATGCATTTGACCTGCTCCATGTGGCCTTTGGGCATGGAGCACAAGGAACTTTTGTTGATATTTGTTGGCCAGCTAAGCATATGAGTCTGCTTGACATAATTTCAGTTGCCTGTGACCAGCCCAGTCCAATCTAGACAGTTTCAGGCAGGAGTTGTCATGGAGGTGAAACTGGAAGGGAAGAGAGGTAAGATAACGTTAACAAATATAGCTCTTCGTTTGTTTGAAGGGGTGAAAGTTTTTCCACCTTGTAAAGTGGAATTCTTCTGATTAGCACTGTTTGATGCCGTTGTATAGGCCTTATGACGCAGTTCTATTTTTGCTACCTACAGAAATTGCCTTCTGATTTATTTTTAACTATAGGAAGTGAATCTTTGTTTTTTGGTGCTTTGTGAAGAAACAAGTTGTAAGTTAGTCTGTAAGTAGCCTGGGCCTACCCATGCAGTGTTTTAATGCAGTGTTTAAATAATCACTTTGTCTTATAAATTGTTATGTGTATCAAACTTTGGCTCTTAGGAAATGTGAAGAAGTGTACGCACACAGATCTGATTGGATGGTTTGGAGCACATCCCTTTACCAAGACGAATAGTCATTGGTCTAGTTTACAGGGGCTCCCAACCTTTCCCCCCTTTTCTCTATTTTACATTAAACGTCACCTCCCTGACAGTAACATTCAGTTGTGTTGGTTGGACAGCCAAGGTGTCCCAGTGAGATCATTTTGTGGTAAAATGGCATTTTGTAGAATTCTTGCATTGTAATATCGTAAAAATATCCATTATACTGTATATCTGCAGTGATGGTGGAATCATAGTGTAAATTTACATTTTTTCATCCGAATTTGTGTTTGTCAAATAGTAAAGCTGCACCTTCCACAGGGGCTGACATTGTTTCAGCCACTTGTCCTTTGGGCAAGTGAGACCGATTTTTCACTTGTCCAACCGCTGAATGTACTTCTCCAAAACAAAAACATTTACTAGTAATAAAACTATTGACAGATGCAATTTGATGATGATTGTCATTTTAATAACTGATTGGACAAATGTACAAATGACCTGACACAGTTACATTGTCATTTTCAAGTGTTGCCGAGTCGGTTGTCCATCAATCATTGTTGAGAAATATTTTGCTAAAATTTACTATTGTATACCCACTTCATTTGTTTAATACAACTCATTTCATATAAATATTGATGGGGATTATTGTATTTCCTACCATTTAATGATGCACAAAATCAAGATTTGAAATATTATTTTACACACACATCAAAAATGTATTTATTTCCTTTTTGTTACAATTGCAAAGGCATGCCAATTTCTTTTGCTAGATATTTGCACAATTGGCTAATCAGTGTAATCTATTAGTGGTGAAATATTGACTTTATAGGCCTAGTCCATTAACATCATTCATTTCATTGAAACAAGCGCTGAATCGTGAAAGGGGATCATTGTGCCATCTGCATAGCTTTAAAAAAAATTAAGAAGATTAGAAAATAAAGTATTCAAAGTTGTGGTAAGTTGGTCAACCAGAAGTATAATTGAGTATAGTGAGTGCTCTATAAGGGGAGAGTTGGTTTGAATGTCAATTGGTGTTGCTGTAATTCAACAAGGTGTGAGCAAATTAGGGATATCTCCTAAAACTTTGCATAGTTAGTTTTTTATAATAGTATTAAAATAATAAATGCACTTAATCTTGACACCCCTGTTAGAAATAAGTAAAAGATAATATTATTAAATATTCAAATCTGGTAAGGCTTGGGGCCCCCCTGGGAAGCTCAGCCCAAAAGTGCTATCCAATCTAAACAGGAGAACACTCAAGCTTTTTAACAGCTCTTACACAAAAAGGGCATTATCAAAGTTTTCCACAATTGTATTGTGTTATTTTCACCAGCATGTGGAAATATCATCAAAGAAAAACAGAAATCATATTTTTGACTGCACTTGGCCTTTAAATTGTGTGGGGGGGAGGGGGACTGCAGAGACACCATTTTACAGTTTAAAACTAGTTACTTGCGATTCTACACATGATTTAGCAGCTGCTGCTTCTTTAGGCAAAGCGTTGCATGCATCCGCATCCACACACACACACACACACGCATAGGGAAATGTTCAGCCGTGTTGTGTTCCATATAAGGGACTTGATGGATGTTTTGATGTGCCTGCAGAAGGGGTAAGAGGAAGGAGGGGCCCAGTGCGGAAGGGACTGGTGGAGGTCCTATTGTTTTGGTTTTAGATGTCAACTCTCCCTTTCACACAGGGAGAAATGCCATGGAGGGAGATGGAACCCTTAAATGGTTTCAGTATCTCAGGTTAGTTTAATTTTCTTGGATACTATTTGACTACAGAGGGTGTATACATTCTGCCAAACAATTTAGGTGTAAAACTCTTCTACAGAACCTAACCAAACAAAATAGAGAGGAAATAAACCGTTTTGTTTGGTTGCATAACAACACTCCATTTTAAGTGTTTGTTGTTTCAGTACTTTGAGAACAATGTTCAGAAAAGTTATTTACCATCTTTTTGACAGGCTTTGTTCATCGTTGGTATGCCTGCGTTGGTCGAAGACCAGATATCTAGAGTAGTGAACAGCTGGCGGTTTGTTGTTTTATGTAACAGAACAGTGCTCGTATAGGCACATGGAGTCCCTGTAAAGTCAACGTAATACCAGTATCAGTTGCCATTCCGAAAACTAGGTTATTGAAGAGTAATGACTACTGCAAAACTCTGCGCAGAAGAAATGCCAGCACGCGCAGGGACACGAGAAATTTACAGTTTGCAGTATATAGAATAAAGGTTTTTCACGAATGTGAAAAATAATTGCCTCTCCCCAATGCAAAAAACAAACCGAAACTAACTTTGCAAAGTTGAGTCTGAGATTTTGCAATAGGCAGAAGCGCAACGGAGTGGGTTAGTATTCTGTGGACAATAGTACATACTTTCAAAGAAAATTCACGTTCTTTCCAACACTTGCGTGAATGCACATTTCAGATCAGAGTGCATAAACACCCGTGTGCACATTTGTTAGTAGTCTTTGCTAGTTAGCAACTTTTAATAGCCCAGTTAGGGTTGGGTACCGTTCGCATTTGAACCGATACCGGAACCTGGAATTCGGTACCGGTACCTTTTCTAGCGCTAACGTTTACTGCGGCTGCAGCGGGAGACTAGGATTTCATGCTATCATATACACGCTTCAGCTTTAAGAAACATTTTGTGTTTGACCGGGTGTTTCCTCAGGTTAGACGTACGTGTTGCCATGGCCAGTTTGAATTTCGCATCACAAATATTGCAGTGAGCGTTGTCTGCGTCAAGTTTTGAAAAGTGTAACCATACTTAGGACCGCTTTCGGCTCGCCATTGCCCTGACTCTGTTAGTGTTGAACATTGAACAAGTACTGTAGCAGGTGAGGTAATCTCGTAGTCTCGCTCTCTCTCCCTGCTCTCTCACCCAGATGCGCTCTCAGGTACCGAAATTTGGCACCGATTGATTTTACGTGAATCGGTACTCAGCACCGACGTAATTCGGTCAGTACCGAGTTCGGTAACAAACCTAAGCCCAGTTAGGTAGCAGTATTGTTCAGCAAATGGGTAGTTGGGTGATTCTCATGAAAACAGTTTAAAACATTTACTTTACATTAATTTCCTTATTTTAAATACATTTTCACATGAATTTGATAATTTTGTCATTGTCATTACAGAAGTGCATTCTGAGATAAAGTATTTGTTTTAATAATATACTAATTTTGTTAACTTAAGAAAATCCTAACTTAATTGAATAAAACCTTAACTGCATCTGTAGTGTCCATAACTCATAAAACTATTATGCTTGTTAAAGTCTACATTAAACTATAATATTTATTGCACAGAAGTGTCTGTGGAGATGCTTGGCATTACCAAAACAAAATTTACTTAAATGTAGTTTTTAAATAAAGTTTTAGTCACCCATAATGCTTCAACTAGAGAAATAGTTCTCAGAGGAACATGTTAATTTTTTCGCTTGTATAGTTCATGGTTTGATCATTTTTGGAGTGAAGCATTTTGGGGTTTCTGTGGTTTGGAACAATTGCATGATGGTCAACTTCTGTACCGCCACTGATAGGGTTAAAGTCTTGTTTATAACTCGGCTATATAGTAATGTATTTTGCTGATTATGATAGCATGTTAACCTTTGGTTGGCTTTGTAGTGTAAGGAGAATTGTCCATACATGCGGTGTGGGTGTGACAATACCGGAGTCACAGAGGCTGAAACACCTCTGTAGGTCGAAATCTGGATTAGATCTCTGTTGGATTGCCTGAAGCCTGCCAGTTTGTAGCCGTGTTAAAACATCTGTCTGGCAAGGTGGACTGAACACATTCCATAGGATATGGCTGACTATATATTTGGCCTTGAGAGAAGGTAAGACATGCACTTGTGACCAGAATGGCAACAGCTTACTACTGCAATCTGAGACTGAACTTTGGCTGGCTGATGCAAAGGTCCATGGATTTCCAGTGCTTCCTCCTTGTTATGCATTAAGTCTGTGTGATTACCAGGACCTACTTTACGTGGGTTTGTCAGCGTAAAGTAGGTCCTTGCCAGCAGCTTGACTGATTTTAGTTTAACGTTTTAGTTTTGTTGTAAATCCGTTACAACGTGAACCTTTGGTCTGCAGACTTCAGGATTCTGCAGATGATCCGCAGATAATTTGGGCTTAAAAAAGCATTTGGTTTCTTCCAATAATAGAATTTAGCAATATTAATGGATTTATTATGAACTTTTAATTACTTTTCACAATGTAAATGGTTAATTTTGAACATAGTGATTATAGGCCTTTAATTCGTTACAATCATTACTTACAAATTTTCACATTGATTTGGATCAGAAAAGACTAGTAACTGCTGAGTTGATATTTATTAAAATGTGATGCAGTTGATACTGTTGTGATCTTGGACAATCTCTAATCTGTCTCTTTCAGGCCAAGCATGTCCCGCCCACACCTGGTGAAGAAGGGTCGAGACCACTGGAAGATGGAGCTACAGAGAGATTTCACTGTGGCCTCGCCGGCCGAGTTTGTCACCCGCTTTGGTGGAAACCGTGTCATAGATAAGGTCAGTCTGCCTTTTTTGCAAATACGACTCAAATTTGATGACACTTTTTATGAAACTCTCCTTTAAACTCTGCAACGGAAGTCAACAAAACGCTGGGTCAGAGTTATGAACAGGACAGTGCCATTTTGTGTGTTTCTCAAGGTGCTGATCGCCAATAATGGTATCGCAGCAGTCAAATGTATGCGCTCCATCCGCCGTTGGTCCTACGAGATGTTCCGTAATGAGAGGATCATCCGTTTTGTTGTGATGGTTACCCCAGAGGACCTGAAAGCCAACGCAGGTCTGTCTTTTATTGGTCATCGTGAGCTCCTGAAAGTTGTTCCTCTTCATTACACTCTGCAGATCTGTAGATAAGGGAAACTTTAGAAAAGACCATAAACTGTAGGTAAACTGATGTTCTCCCAGGTATCTGATGGGGTTGTTTTTATGTGGCGTGACTGTCTCTCTTTTGTAGAATATATCAAAATGGCCGACCATTATGTACCTGTCCCTGGTGGCGCCAACAACAACAACTATGCTAATGTAGAGTTAATCGTGGACATTGCCAAAAGAATCCCTGTACAGGTTAGACTGTTTTCTTTGAAATGGGTGCAAACTGTCACTGTTTGTGTGAATAGTTGTCTTCTATGCCTTATGTCATTGTGCTGCTATGACTTGAAATATAATTAGTGGAAAGGATATTCCCTAATTATAATATTCTGTCTCTGGTGAAGCAACAATTAGCTGTCAAATTGCTGTGGTCCGAGGTGCATCTCATTTTCAGTAATACATTTTTAATGGCTCCTTCTGATCTCAGCTTCCTTCGTTGTTCACAGGCCGTCTGGGCTGGGTGGGGTCACGCCTCGGAGAACCCCAAACTTCCTGAACTACTGGACAAGAATGGCATCTCCTTCTTAGGTACAGCTCAGCATGGCCGCCGTTTCTGGTTGACTGAATTAGAAAATAATAATATCTCCCGTTACGACACAAGCTCCATTCCTTTTTGGTCATTTTCTTTGTGACCGTGTGCCTCAGGGCCATCCAGTAAGGCCATGTGGGCTCTCGGTGATAAGGTGGCCTCCTCCATTGTGGCCCAGAGTGCGGACATCCCCACCCTGCCCTGGAGCGGATCAGGTGATCCATCCTCCCCCCACTTCCTGACATTAACACTCCTCACATTCAGTGTTAGGATTCACACTGGGCAACTGACTGTGTTATGTTGAAGACTGATGTATTTTTTTTACCTGATTGTCGTGTCTACACGGCTAGTTGTCTCTCCTGCAGGAGTGTATTTGTCCTGTCTCTGAGCAAGTTCCTCTACCCCGGTGTGTTGTGTAGGCCTGACGGTGGACTGGACAGATGAAGACCAGAGCCTCGGCCGTGTGATCAGTGTGCCGCCAGAGGTCTATGTGCAAGGCTGCGTGCTTGACGTTGATGACGGGCTGGCTGTAAGCACCTCCACTATTACCTCCACTACCTCACTTCCCTGAGGTTCCTGGACGGTGGATGAAAACGGATGATGGAACGTTGGTTTTAACAATAAGAGAATCTCACCACTAGGAAGACTGACATTCACTGTGTGTGTTCCCCCTGAAGGGAGCAGACAGAATTGGCTACCCAGTGGTGATCAAAGCCTCAGAGGGAGGAGGGGGGAAGGGGATCCGGAAGGTGGACAACGCTGAGGACTTTGCCAGCTTCTTTAGACAGGTTTGTGTTGTCACACTTCACACACACTACACACACACACACACCTTCATGCTAACACTAACTCCTCACCTACCCCTAATTCTAACCACAAATGTAACCTTTACCCTTAACCCAACCCCTGCGCGAAATAGCTTGATCTTCATGGGCACCAGCTAAATGTCACGCAGGCATACAAACATGGTATGCTGATTTTCATTGGCGCTGAGGGGTGTTTTGTCTGCGGACCACATGTATGAATTAAATGGAATTTCGACAAATGTATATTTTCAAGGATTCTAAAAACAATGTGTGTTTTAGTAAATGATGACTTGGTGGATCCATCCATCTTCAGGTGCAGGCCGAGGTGCCTGGCTCGCCCATCTTTGTCATGCAGCTGGCCCAGCATGCTCGGCACTTGGAGGTCCAGATCCTTGCTGACGAGTACGGCAACGCCATCTCCCTTTTTGGCCGAGACTGCTCCATCCAGCGGAGACACCAGAAGATCATCGAGGAGGCCCCGGCCACCATAGCATCTTCCATCACATTCAAGCACATGGAACAGGTAAAGAAGCAGGGCTTTCCTTGTCGTTATATTCCAGCCTTGTCTCTGAGCCATTTCCATGTCAGCATTTCACTACAGCAGTAGATATAGTCATGCTGGCGAAGGATAGTGTTCAAGAGGAAACCTTTTTTTAGTCCCTGTTTGGTGTCTAATGAACGCCTCCCCCGTGTTAGTACGCAGTGAGGATGGCTAAGATGGTGGGCTACGTAAGCGCTGGCACCGTGGAGTATCTGTTCTCAGAGGACGGGAGCTTCCACTTTTTGGAGCTCAACCCCCGTCTGCAGGTGGAGCACCCCTGCACAGAGATGATCGGGGATGTCAACCTGCCAGCTGCCCAGCTACAGGTAGGCTCCAGGTGGAGGTCAGGCCTCAGGGGGTGACCCCGGTCGTTTGACCTGGTCCTTAAGGTATGAGGTCTAGTCGCATTCCAGGTCACCTTTTACTTAGTTTTGCATAGACCTAAGTTGAATAGCTATGTCATTTTCGTGTTGTTTGTTGGTGTGTCCTAGAAGCTAATGGCCAGGGTTTCCCAATATTTTTTTGGGGCCTGTGTGCCCATTTTGACGTCAAACAAATTTTGTGACCTGACCTTGTAATACAAAGTCAGGCTTTCAGCAATGTTCGCTTTTCGCATTTGGAGAAATGCAAAATTGGCTGCACTTTCATCTGAATATTTTCATAATAAATATGGTTTGAAGTGACTGAAATAAACCAAAGAACACCATCTTTGGTTTCATTGGAGACAGAACAGATTGTGTAAATTGGGCCGGTCTCCCTTGTTGTAGATAGCCATGGGGATCCCACTCCACAGGATCAAAGACATCCGCGTGCTGTATGGAGAAGCCCCTTGGGGGGACACCCCAATCAATTTTGAGGCCCCCGACTGCGTCCCCAGTCCTCGTGGACACGTCATTGCAGCTCGCATCACCAGCGAGAACCCAGACGAGGTGGACCTCTTCATTTTTCACGGCTTTCCAACTACATGGGTTTTGTTGGCTGGCCCCTTACCCCCGTCTCTCCCTGTCACTCCCAGGGCTTCCAGCCCAGTTCAGGGACCGTCCAGGAGCTCAACTTCCGCAGCAGTAAGAACGTGTGGGGCTACTTCAGCGTGGGGGCTACTGGGGGGCTGCACGAGTTCGCCGACTCCCAGTTCGGCCACTGCTTCTCCTGGGGGGAGAACCGAGAGGAGGCCATCTCGTGAGTCTGTCGCTTCCTTGTTGTGCTGAGGACTGCATGTGCTAGGAGCCTGAAGGAGTGATCAGGGTGTATGGTACTAGTGATATAAAGGAGTGATTAGGGTGTATGGACTAGTGATATGAAGGAGTGATTAGGGTGTATGGACTAGTGATATGAAGGAGTGATTAGGGTGTATGGACTAGTGATATAAAGGAGTGATTAGGGTGTATGGCTGAGGGGTCTGAAGGAGTGATTAAGTCCCATTAGTGTGTAGACTTATTGAAGTATGGGTGTAGCTTAAGTGTGACCATACCTGCATGGTGATGGTGGTTACTGTGTGGTGGTACAGGAACATGGTGGTGGCCATGAAGGAGCTGTGTATCCGTGGGGACTTCAGGACCACGGTGGAGTACCTCATCAAGCTCCTGGAGACGGAGAGCTTCAGGAACAACGACATTGACACCGGCTGGCTGGACAATCTCATCGCAGATAAAGTTCAGG
>JACXGI010002663.1:24196-70921 GCA_016801175.1 Esox masquinongy
GTGTGTGTGTGTGTGTGTGTGTGTGTGTGTGTGTGTGTGTGTGTGTGTGTGTGTGTGTGTGTGTGTGTGTGTGTGTGTGTGTGTGTGTGAAAACATGTCCGTCTTGTGTGTTTTCCCTGAAGGCGGAGCGGCCAGACACCTTACTGGGGGTCATTTGTGGGTCGCTACATGTGGCTGACGCCAGCTTCAGGAAGAGCATGTCTGACTTCCTGCACTCACTGGAAAGGTGCCTTACTACTGATATTGTCCAGTTCACATTTCCCCCTTTTCTCCCTTCACCCTCAAGGCTGAGAGGATTATATTGGAATATGCCACCAGGTCCAGTGTGTTATTGCCATTTGGCTTTCTTTAAGTCCAGTATGCGACATGTCCTTCCTCAGGGGTCAGGTGCTGCCTGCAGCCAGTCTGCTGAATACTGTTGAGGTAGACCTGATCTACGAGGGGGTAAAATACTGCCTCAAGGTAGGACTTCCTGTTACCACTCTCTCATTCTCTGTCATGACTGATCTGCAATTTGGTCCGAGTCAGGTTTTCATGTAGTCGTGTACTGACGTCAGCGGAAGACCACGTGATAATGTATCCCAACAGGTGGCTCGCCAGTCCCCCACCACTTATGTCATTATCATGAACATCTCGGACGTTGAGATCGACGTCCACAGGATGAGTGACGGCGGCCTCTTGCTCTCCTACAACGGCAGCAGCTACACCACGTACATGAAGGAGGAGGTGGACAGGTTGGCCGCTGTTTCACTCTCTCTCAAATCAGAGCAAAATGGATGGATGGGCCATGAGGTGAATACTGTCCAAATGGAGCACCCTGTGTGTCTCACTCGTGAACGCGTGCGTTTGTATCCACCCAGCTACCGGGTCACTGTCGGCAACAAGACGTGTGTGTTTGAGAAGGAGAAGGACCCTACGGTACTGAGGTCGCCCTCTGCTGGTAAACTCCTGCAGTACCTGGTGGAGGACGGAGGCCATATCTGTGCAGGGAATTCTTATGCAGAGATTGAGGTGAGTCGGGGATTCCATAAGAGAGTACCTGATGACTACAGGTTGGGTTCTGATGATAATTCAGTCCTCATTAGATTGGTAGTCAGGTGTGTGCGTGTGTGTATATATGTGTGTGTGTGCGCGTGTGTGTATGTGTATGTAAATGTGTGTGTGCGCGTGTGCGTGCGCAGGTGATGAAGATGGTGATGACCCTGTCGGTACTGGAGTCGGGCTGTATCCACTATGTGAAGAGGCACGGGGCGGTTCTGCAGCCTGGCTGTGTGGTGGCCCGCATGGACCTGGACGATCCCAGCAGCATCCACCCTGCAAGTCACCCCCTCAGCACGTCCGAACGGCCGCACCTCAAACACCACTCCGTTCATAATACAGCTAGAGGACAGCCATGTCGTGGCATACGATCGTAATCACAGGACTGCGGCATGTTTAAAACATACGTGTTGGAAATCACACAACTGCACATCAGCAATGACAACAGTCCAGCCACGCTCACTGACATCATATTTGGAGGCTGTTTTTATGTTAAACGTCCGTCTTTTTTGTGAAACGTCTAGGTGGAGCTGAACACGGCCCCTCTCCCACCCCAGCAGCCCCAACCCATTGCCGGTGAGAAGCTCCACCAGGTCTTCCACATGGTCCTGGATAACCTGTTCAAGGTCATGGATGGCTACTGCCTCACCGAGCCCTACTTCAGTAACAAGGTGAGAGCCTCATCTACTGCGGAGTAGCTCCTACCACCAGGTCCACATGATCAAAGTCCTGTGGTTGATCCCTTCTTATAACGCCCCAAAAGAAGTGTTTTAAAAGCTCAGGAAGAATGTCAATCAGGGAAGACTGCTAGAAAGACACGTTTGAATGCCCGGCACTTGCATGTGCCCACTGTGGATCGGTGGTGTTGGTTGAGCTGTGTTATGGGGGTGTGATGCAGCTGAAGCAGTGGGTGGAAACCCTAATGAAGACCCTGAGGGACCCGTCACTGCCCCTGCTGGAGCTCCAGGAGATCATGACCAGTGTGGCCAGCCGAGTCCCGCCCGGGGTGGAGAAGGCCATCCGCAAGGTCATGGCCCAGTACGCCAGCAACATCACCTCGGTGCTCTGCCAGTTCCCCAGCCAGAGGGTAAGTGATCCGGAACCTTCACCGATAGGCTCCCTTTGACCTTGGTCACTTTGCCAGGTGGATGAATGTGAGTGGTCCCACAGTATCTCACAGTAACTCTGATAATAATCACATAAGTCTACCTGCGTTTTGACAGATTCTCATTGTTTGATCGGCCCATGATAATGTGACCACGGGAGATTACTTACCAGTAGCCTGGACCACATATCTCCTTGAAAACTTGTCTGGTCATTGAACGGCACCTTACTATCACTGCTACGTTGTGACTTGGGGCTGGGAATGTGATGTGCTCGGCGTCCATTTGTCTGTTATCTACGGTATGCCTGCTTAATTAGTTCCCCCTCGCCTTTCAGATTGCCTGTATCCTGGACAGCCACGCAGCCACCCTTCAGAGGAAGGCTGACCGGGAGGTGTTCTTCATGAACACTCAGAGTATCGTCCAGCTTGTGCAGAGGTCGCCCTTCTGTTATTTCACATGAATTAGACAGCCGTCTCTTCGGGTCTAGTGGATTGTAACGGTGGGCGGGTGTTCTGCAGGTACCGTAGTGGGATCCGAGGCTACATGAAGTCCGTGGTGCTGGACCTGCTCAAGCGCTACCTTCAGGTGGAGATGCAGTTCCAGCAAGGTGATTGGACCTTCACTGTGGATATGGCGTGGTTGTGTGGACAGTGTTCCAGACATGGGCTGTTGTGGTGATACGTGGCGTTTCTCCTCGTGTCAACAGCTCACTATGACAAGTGTGTGATCAACCTGAGGGAGCAGTACAAGCCTGACATGACCCCTGTGCTGGAGAGCATCTTTTCTCACGCCCAGGTCTCCAAGAAGAACGTTCTGGTCACCATGCTGATTGTAAGGCTACACGCACGCACACACATGCAGCTCTTCCTCCACTTGACAAAGGACAGTGAAATGAAGCTTAAGGAGGAACCTGCGTTGCCCAGATGATTCTGTTATATTTGACACGTCGACCAACACAACCCGCAACCTGTCCCTCTGCTTGATTTATTTTTTTCATTATTAATTCACACCTGCCTAGAATAATGTATTCTGGTGAACATGTATTCTGGTGAACATATATTCAGTGAACATGTCAATCAGTTTTCCGTTATTTGCGGTTCATTGTAGTGTTTTATGCCTTAGCTATGCTAAAAGGGAGTTGGTTATATGTCCCTGGTGATGTTAAGGATCAGCTCTGTGGGCGGGACCCAACCCTCGCAGACGAACTGATGGCCATCCTGCAAGAGCTCACGCAGCTCAACAAGATTGAGAACTGCAAGGTGGCCCTGCGTGCCAGACAAGTACGTTTTGGAACTGTTTACTGAATTAACTTCTACACTACCGTGTGTGGCTCAGTCAGTCTGGCTGGAACTTAGTTTGGTAAATCCTCCAGTCAGTCACTCAGCCTGGTAAGACGTCAGTCTGGCAGGATTTCAATCAGTTTGGGTAAACCTCCAGTCAGTCACTCAGCCTGGTAAGACGTCAGTCTGGCAGGATCTCAATCAGTTTGGGTAAACCTCCAGTCAGTCAGTCTGGTAAAGTGATCGATGGTAATGACTTGGATGCATTATGTCTTGTAATTAAGTAGCTATAAAATAAAAGAAATTGATGGAAACGTGTATTTTGCAGGTTTTGATAGCTTCCCATCTGCCCTCTTATGAACTGAGGCACAACCAGGTGGAATCCATCTTTCTGTCTGCCATTGACATGTACGGACACCAGTTTTGTCCGGAAAACCTGAAAGTGAGCATCAAATGTTCTGTGATTTACCCGAAGTGGCATTTTTTTTTTGTAAGACTTCAGCAAGATCTAACAGATAATATCGCTGTTTCCCGTGGCAGAAACTCATACTCTCCGAGACCTCCATCTTCGACGTGTTGCCCAATTTCTTCTACCACTCTAACCGGGTAGTGTGCATGGCTGCCCTGGAGGTGAGCACAGTGAACCGCATGAGAATCTGATTTGGCTTCGTAACGATGTGGATCATTCAGATCCATTTCCCCGTCAGGTTCACATGCCTGCTGTCCATTCCCTGTAGGTGTATGTGCGCAGGGGCTACATTGCTTACGAGCTGAACAGCCTCCAGCATCGCCAGCTGCAGGACGGGACGTGCGCTGTGGACTTTCAGTTCATGTTACCCTCGTCCCACCCCAACAGGTAACCAGCCGCTGACGGCAGCAGCTCTCTACCAGCATCACAAAGCACATCTGCACCAGATGAAGCGCGGGACATTATTATCTCCAGACCCTGGAGTTGTATTACTGTTCTGATAGTTGCGACATACAATCCATGGTTTCTACAGCCGGTTATTTATAATTGGTTATTTTTGATTCGCTATTCACAAAAAAGGCTGTAATTATGGTCGAGCGGTGTGAGTGGACATTTATTGTGTCTTTGTTAATAATGAGCCTATCTGAGTTATAATTTTTTTTTTTTTTTTTTTTTTTAATATATATACAAATTCATACTGTCTCTCTGCAGTTCAGTATTCCTCTGGTTCTAATTGACTTGCTCCTGTCGCCCATTACTCCCAAACAACATGCGAGCAATTCCCTTGAGTGATTCAAACGTGTTTTTCTATCCCTTTACTGGGAGCACTAACAAGCCAGTTTAACTACTTCACATGGCACAGTCTTGTGTGCAGCTTTGTTTTGGATAGAGCAGTAGACCCATATCTGTTCTTCCTGACAACCCCCTAACTCTTTCCCATTTAGGACAAACCCTCAATGTCGTAATATTCCTACCACCACATTGGGGCAAAGATTTGAACAAACAATTTGGATTGGCTGTTGTATCAGATTGCTTTCAAGATACCAATGCTACGATTCCACAAACCAGGAAAATGACTGTTTGATCCCTCGGCGCACTCCTGTTCTGTTAGTAATCAGGTTTCGTTATCACTACCGGATAGATCACAATCGATCTCAATCATAGCCAGTAGAGAAATAACAAGACCGAAAGCTGTTTTTGAAATGATTTTTATAGTGATTATTATTGTGTGCAAAGCTATAGCTTTGAAATCGCTTTAAAATGAATAAGAATGCTTTTAGATGTCCAGGAAGAGAGTCCAGGTCTACTGGTATTACTATCTACTGCTAACATTCACCTGTCCATGATCTGATTTCAGAGGGAGCAGCCCTACTCTGAACAGGTAGAGTACAGCTCCTCCTTCCAGGCGATCTGTCAAGCAGTCTGGCCTCTCTGTATGTCTTCTAGCAATGCATGGCTGAATGTGTTGCTTTTGCCCGTCTCTTATTTTTTTGAAAACCTTTCACCTCTTCAGAAGGATCTTTTATAATATGTCCTTATTTTTCTCTAAATTCTTTTGTGCCGTTTTCAACGTTCGCAGAGTAGCTTTTTGGAGGCACATTTAGTATGTTTGATCTAATTTAAGCAATGTTTCTTTTTAAAACCTTAGTCTGGCTGTGTGACAGTGGCAAATTTTAAACGATATAGTCCACTCTAGTAATCTGCCCCCACCACCTTCAATCAAATAATTTGTTCATACCATCCAAGTAAACACAACCAGACAATCATTTGTACTATTAAACGTTTTATTAAAATGTTTAGTGAGCCAAGACGTTGTTATTCTGAAACTGGTACATGGGGTGTAACACTCTCTCAGTTCATTACCAATTACATTACACTCATTTGTGGTGATGCTATTCACCCTGCCTACTGCTGGAGCAAATCCACCTCCAACCTTGACTGAACGTACTGAAGTAACTAATGTCCTTCCTCCCCTCAGGCTGGCAATGCTGGTGAACAGCGCAGGGCAGTTTGAGATGAGGCGGCAGGGGAGCGAACTCTTCCTGGAAGGGGAACTCTCTCCCCCATGTCAACGCATGGGGGCTATGGTAGCCTTCCAGTGTTTCGACGACTTCAAAAGGTGAAAACCACAGAGAACAGCTCTCAGGTGTCTAGATTGCATATTCTGGGATAGCAGCAAGCCATGTCCCTGACCCGATGTGTGTATCCATCTGCTGGGTGTGTGTGCGCAGGAACTTTGACGAGGTCCTTTCCAGCTTTGCCGATCCGCTCATGGAGAGCCCGCTGTTCTCTGAAGCCTGCTCTAGCCTCTATGAAGAAGACAGCTGCAAGGCAAGTCAATGTGTGTTGGGATCATGTTAAAAAGTTTTCACAGAACTTTTTCCTTGATGGTGTTCTTGAACCACAAGGAGGTCCCTAAAAACACAGAAATATAATCCATACACGGTTTTTGCTGGATAAGAAAAGAGAACTTACTTTTAGTGTGGCAATGGCTGTTGTTTTTCTTTTAGGCTGCCAAATTCGGGTTTTGGTGTGGGGAAAAAATATTTCATTGTCCATATTTTTGCAGAGAATGTAACTGTTTTCAGGCTAATATCCCGCAGTTCTTGTGGCTAAAGATTTTTGCCGGACCGCGTAAGCGGAGCCGGCTAAGAGTGAATGTCTCTTACTGAGTGACTGACTGACTGACTTGACTACCCCTTGTTAATAGCATAGCATAGTGTAGTTGTTAACGACACAGCCTTTCACGTGGGCAACCCAGGTTTGAGTCTCGAGATGGCAACACTTTCTATTGCGGGCCGTCGGAACTAGGCTTGTCTGGTTTCTTGTTTATTTACATTTTTATATATAATAACAAAATCAAAACTTATTGTCCTATTTTTTTAAATTATGGGTCTGTTATATTTTTTACACACTCTGGTTTTAGTTGATAAAGTTTATTATTTGTTTGTCTGATAATAAGCATTTGTGTGGCTTAATGAGATGAAATGTACATCATATAATATTAATTTAATGAGTTATATGAGGGGATGGTTAAGATTTCTCAAGATTTTTCTTTCCCTGTGCTGCTAAAGAACATGAGGGAGAACCCCATCCACATCATCAATGTGTCCATCAAGTTGGCAGACACAGAGGATGACGATGCCTTGGTCACAGCCTTCGCTACCTTTGCCCAGTCTAAGGTCAGCAGCACTTTTCATCCCCCGAACTCTTAGGCTAACATTACTGATAGTACTATCCCCTCTACTGTAAACCTACAAATGTTCCGTGTAGACTAGCTAACACCATTCTGGTCTGGTTCGGTAAGGGAAAGGGAGGAGACAAGTTTGCGGGGTTTGCGGGCCAACACGCCAGTATAATTTTTTTTATATTCGATATGTTCTCTATACTTAAACTCTAACCATTTCTCAGTGTGCTCCACCTTATAATATTCTTTAACTTATGTAAAGTTATTTTTAATAGTAATTTTATTTTTCCTTTTATATTTTTCCCACATAATTTTTCTTTTGAGAATATACACAATACACACTATATAGACACACCGCAGACTATTATTTTGAAGAAAATTAACGAAATCGGAAGTTGTATTGTTGCTGCTAAATGTATATAATGTTTCACCCAAGGGGCAAACTCCGAGGCTGAAAAATGAAGTGCCAAAAACTGTAATTCATCGAATGGCCACTTGAGGCTGGCTGCAAAAGGGAGCAATCTCCATAGATCTCTATGGCAAAATGCCCAACTTTACAGCAGAAATAAACATGTTTACAGCCTGGTTCAAAAAATGTTTTTGGTGTATATTGCTTATTTCCCCCTTTGTGACAACTTTTTTATAACTCATACGTTTAAATTATATTAAGTCTTATAATTAGGGGGCGTGGGCATTTGAGTGGCAGGTGTGGTGCTGGCGCTGTCACTAGTGTCACACCTAGCGGGTTGTCCTTTCTGGTATCGCCTCAGCTAACTCCATTCACTGACAAGTAACTTATAATAAAGTAACATCCAAATAAAAGACTCGTAACCATACAGTGCTCATAACTAAAGTTATGTGAAAATCTAATATATAATCTGCAAGTCTCAACCTATTTTCTTAGTCTATCATCTCGACAAAAGTTGCAAAATTACCACATTAATATCTTAAAAAACGATGAAGCATTTTAAGCATTTACATTTTGTTGTAGTTTCAGGTTAACTTGCCTCAAGTGTAAGCTGGTAACGTTACGGTGACTGGCTACCAACAGCCGGCTAGCAACCGCTAGCAACGCAGAGTAGCATACTGGTAGCATTTAGCCTAGCTTCTTAGCCTTTGCTAACTTAGTAATGATGCGCTAGGTGGGGTTGTTTCAGCAGCCTGGCACCTCAGCTGCGCCCACGCCCCACCTCTTTGCCCATTTTTGGTTATCCAGGAGTTAGGCCGAGTGACGCGCTGCCAAGATGGCGACGGCCATCTCTGCCAAAAATGAGCTTCGAAACGGGTCTTCAGACCCCTATGGGTGACGTCACGGTTACTACGTCCATATTTTTTTACAGTCTGTGGTTTCACCGCAGACCTTTATTTTGAAGGCAAAATACAAAAACCGGAGGTCTTATTGTTGCTGCCGAATCTCTAATGTTCTCCAGCCTGAAGCTAATCTATTGTAGGTATCCAGTTGTGACAGTTGAATAGTTAGCTTGCTTCTTACATTTGGTTGTCGCTCAGACGATGGCTACCTTCTTTAAATCAATGTCACAGCCACTTACTGACAGTTCAACACACGTGCGCGTGCACAGACACAGCCAGTTACTTTCTTTGACCTCACTCCAACTTGATATCCGAACATCGGTTGCAGGACGTCGTTGCTCTGCTCTGATGCTCCTGCAATCGTAAACTGCACGCTATGGTAAACTGCGCTCAGCTTGGGGGGAAAAAAATTGTATTTCATAAAAATATTGTTTTCTGTGGTGGTGCTTCACATTTTAGCAGCGGCGGGCCACCGCTTTTATTACAATAAGAGGGAAACACTGTGTGTCATTGTTTGAAATTCAGTCTTGTAAATGTTATTATTCTACATAGTACCTCATTAACATTTGACTAAAGTGTAATTTTGAATTCAGCTGTGGTACTTGATGTGATCATTTGTTATTACAGAAAGTTGTACTTTTTGAGCACGGCATACGAAGAATCACGTTTTTAATAGCACAGAGGGTAAGATGTTTCTACAAAACATTTGAAATTCTTGCTGAATATTATCTTGAATATTAGTGCAATTTGTTACTGTTATTCGTAGTATTCACTTGCAATTAATCTGTTAATTTAACATAATATCATCATACATTATGTATTTTTTACCAAGGCTGGAGTAAGGTCCATTTCAGAACCAGCCAATTAGGTGTACTAATTTCCCAAAAAAAATGTAATGAGAGGAAATTGGATTTGAAATAGTTTATTTTATTTTATATAAAGATGCATTTGACCCAATCTCTGACTATTATTTTTATTTTAAAAGCAGTGTTATATCCGTTAGTGCGGTTCATAGCAGAATGTTTTTTCATTGAAAACGGAAATTAGTGTTCCTTGTTGGACAAGTTCCTGTAGTCCATGTTTCTGCCCACTTATTCTCCTTGGAGCATATTCAAAATCACCAAGACTGATATTATCTTCCTCTTTGATTTTTACCAGAGGGAATTTCCCAAATTCTTCACTTTCAGAGCCAGAGATGGGGTAAAAAAATTTACAAAATAGTTTTCACAATAAACTGATATTAAACCTGAACAACTTTAAAACACAAGGTTACTCCCTTTTTTCCTTCTTTCCCAGTTCCAGGAGGACCGTATCTACAGGAACCTGGAGCCTGCTCTGGCCTTCCAGCTGGAGCTGAACCGCTTGCGTAACTTTGACCTGACAGCCGTGCCCTGTGCCAACCACAAGATGCACCTGTACCTTGGTGCCGCTCGTGTGCAGGAGGGTGCCGAGATCACAGACTACCGCTTCTTCATCCGAGCCATCATCCGCCACTCTGACCTCATTACAAAGGTACAGGGGGGTGGTGACAATGCTACACACGGACAAGGGTGCAGAGAGATTTTAACTCCTCTTTTAACTCCACTTTTCCAAAGAGGAGTTAAAAACACTGTTGATTTGGCTTCCATATATACCTATTATTAACTCTTTATTGGAGGCTTATAACTGCTATATTGGAGAATTTCTTCTTATCACTCTAATTTTGGAGGATTTCCTCTTTATAACTCCCTCTTCCAGGAAGCCTCTTTTGAGTACTTGCAGAATGAAGGTGAGCGTCTTCTCCTGGAGGCCATGGATGAGCTGGAGGTAGCCTTCAGCAACACTAATGTGCGCACTGACTGCAACCACATCTTCCTCAACTTTGTCCCCACCGTAATCATGGACCCATCCAAGGTCAGTGGGCCTTGTCCCTGAGCTTCTCTCTGGCATGTGCATAGCTAAGTGACTGATTAGTACTTTTCTAAACTGGTTTCAATCCTGAATGCTGAAAGCTGTGGCATATAACACTATACCACGGGTATGACAAAACACTGTATGATACTATATACCACGGGTATGACAAAACACCATATGATACTATATACCACGGGTATGACAAAACACTTTTACTCAGAACTGCGTTAATCTGTTTAGACCTCCACTTCTCTAGGATTTTTGGTATATTGCCAATATACTACTATGTGCTGTATCCAGGCTCTCTATTGTACCTCAGAGCAGAAATAAGGTATATTGGTCATATACCACATCCTCTTATATCTTATAGTTTAAATATCCCATCTTTAAATGGACTATGTAGAACCTTTTCTTCCACGGGCGCTTCTGAGCCAAAACAATTGCCCAGAACTGACCTTATTGGACAGAACAAAGCCGACCCCACTTAGGAAGTGATTCATGTTACATCTTAATGAGTATATAAAGGAGGCCGTCTGTGATACCACTCAGTGATTGATCCCTTCTTTCCTCTGTAGATTGAGGAGTCTGTGATACCACTCAGTGACTGATCCCTTCTTTCCTCTAGATTGAGGAGTCTGTAATACCACTCTGACTGATCCCTTCTTTCCTCTGTAGATTGAGGAGTCTGTGATACCACTCAGTGACTGATCCCTTCTTTCCTCTAGATTGAGGAGTCTGTGATACCACTCAGTGACTGATCCCATCTTTCCTCTGTAGATTGAGGAGTCTGTGATACCACTCAGTGACTGATCCCATCTTTCCTCTGTAGATTGAGGAGTCTGTGATACCACTCAGTGACTGATCCCTTCTTTCCTCTGTAGATTGAGGCGTCTGTGATACCACTCAGTGACTGATCCCATCTTTCCTCTGTAGATTGAGGAGTCTGTGATACCACTCAGTGACTGATCCCATCTTTCCTCTGTAGATTGAGGAGTCTGTGCGCTCCATGGTGATGCGGTACGGCAGCAGATTGTGGAAGCTCCGGGTCCTTCAGGCCGAACTGAAGATCAACATCCGGTTGACGCCCACAGGAACCGCCATCCCTGTCCGCCTGTTCCTCACCAACGAGTCCGGGTACTACCTGGACATCAGCCTGTACAAGGAGGTCACTGACCCCACAACGAGACAGGTAGATGGATCAGGGAGTGCTGTATAACCAGGCTGGTGCCGGGACACAGGCTTTCTTGACTTGTCACACAGATTGGCGCTCAACGCCATAGCCAGAGAAATTCATAGTTTACGTCCATCTGTTTTAAGTTTTGCCATCAGTTCTGTATAATGAGCTGCAACTGACCACTGCCTCCCCTCTGACCTCCAGATCATGTTCCAGTCGTACGGGGACCATCAGGGCCCCCTGCACGGGATGCTCATCAACCACCCTTACGTGACCAAGGACCTGCTGCAGTCTAAACGCTTCCAGGCCCAGAGCCTCGGCACCACCTACGTCTATGACTTCCCAGAGATGTTCCGACAGGTGGGGTGACACTCTGTCTCTCTCTGACTGGAAATGTTTTCTGATACCCGATCCTTCGTCTTTTCGGTTTTCAACCAATGTTTTTTTTTTTTATGTTTGTCTGCTAGGCCCTCTTTAAGCTGTGGGGTCCCGGGGAAAGTTACCCTGAAGACGTGCTGATTTGCACAGAGCTGGTGTTGGACTCGCAAGACCGGCTGGTGCAGATGAACCGCTTGCCCGGAGACAATGATGTAAAACCCATAAGATGTTTACGTGGACTGGAAGGAACTAGAACAGAGATGAGCAGAGCCACTACGTAGTCCCAAAACCCCCCGAAAGACCCATGGCAATCCTGTTTCCCCTTCTCCTTTCTCCCAGGTGGGAATGGTAGCCTTCCGGATGCGGATGAAGACGCCAGAGTATCCCACGGGCCGTGAGATCATCGTCATCTGCAACGACATCACCCACATGATTGGCTCGTTTGGGCCCCAGGAGGACCAGCTGTTCCTGCGGGCATCAGAGCTGGCCCGGGCCGAGGGCATTCCACGCATCTACATCTCGGCCAACAGCGGGGCGCGCATCGGCCTGGCCGAGGAGATACGACACATGTTCCAGGTGGCCTGGATCGACCCCCAGGACCCTTACAAGGTGATAGCATGATATCATCCCCATCCCACCAGAGACCAGGGTTCGACTCCCCACTCCAACATATCAACCCCTGCCTCCTACCGATCTGTACACCGTCTGTCATTTACGATTTCAATGAAGTGTCACAATACCCCCCAAATAATATCTTTCATTTAAAAATAAGGTCCTCGGTGTAGTGTACTGTTCGCTTAAGCAAAACTAATACCACTATATTTAAAACAGGAACTAGGTGGGAGGGAAGGGGTGGGTGGTAGAAGGGAAGCAGTGGTGTGGGCGAAACAGTCTGGTGGTCAGAAGAATGGCTGGGGATTGATGTTGTGGGTGGGGATTGGAGACAGGTTGTCGCCATGGCGGTGTCCCAATCTGCCCTGTGGTAGCCGACTTCCTTAACCACTGACGGTTGTCTCCGCCTTTAGGGATTCAAGTATCTGTACCTGACGCCACAGGACTACACCCGCATCAGCTCCACCAACGCTGTTCACTGCCACCACGTGGAGGAGGGTGGAGAGTCCAGGTAGAACGCGCGCAACCGCATCCCTGACTAGGGGGCAGCTGTTCCTTTATCAACTAGTGCATCCAACCAACCGTTTGTTCTCCCCGTGATTGGCTGACTCTCTATCTCCCCGCCCACCGGCTGGGCTGTAGGTACATCATCACAGACATTATCGGTACTGAGGACGGTCTGGGGGTAGAGAACCTCAGAGGATCAGGAACCATCGCCGGGGAGACGTCCCAGGCCTACGTCGAGATCATTACCATCAGCATGGTCAGGAAGACCCGTTCCATCAACCTAACACACTGTACAGAGGCAAACGCACACGCCTCTCTTTGTGTGTGGTCAGACACCCCAGCGTTTGGGCCGGGACCTACCGTGCCACACGGCTTGGTTTAAAACCCTCTTGTGTCCTGGTTTCTGCAGGTGACGTGCCGTGCCATTGGGATCGGGGCGTATCTGGTGCGTTTGGGGCAGAGGGTTATTCAGGTGGACAACTCCCACATTATCCTGACTGGGGCTGGAGCGCTCAACAAGGTGCCTCATTCAGTTTAGTGTTTGGACTCACGCCAGGGGACTTTTCCAAGGAGAAAACCCAGAATAACTATCCGGCTGTGTGTTCCAGGTTCTGGGCCGTGAGGTGTACACCTCTAATAACCAGCTGGGAGGGGTTCAGATCATGCACAACAATGGAGTGAGTCACACTACTGTGCCGGATGACTTTGACGGAGTTTTCACCATTCTGCAATGGCTCTCCTATATGCCAAAGGTAGGTCGGATGAATGGAACACAATCCTGCCCTTGTCCCACATCTGAGCCCGTAGTCATAAAGCTTCTCAGAGATACTGGTCTACGATCAGGTCTGCTCTGTCCATTTGGTCCTATTCGACCAAACGGACACATCTGACCCTAGTTCAGCACCTCTGCTACAGGTGTCCTCTACGAGGTCGAATTCAGCTGTCCAACCCCCGGTTAGGAGATCTCAGAACACTGTTCTTCTCTGGTTTCAGAACAAGCACTCGCCGGTGCCGATGATCACACCCAAAGACCCTGTGGAGAGGGAGATCGGGTTCACCCCCACCAAGGCTCCTTATGACCCCCGCTGGCTACTGGCCGGGAGGCCCCACCCCAGTGAGACACACACTGCAGCATACATAATCCTCTTAGCTCAGCCCAGGTTCTATTTCCACCACCCCGTAGTTGACAGACATGGATGTTTGCCTGTTGTTTTAAATCTAATGTGTAGTGCACCGTATAACAAAACAAATGTATTTAATGTGCACTCAACACAAGCGATACACTTCACACTTTACTGCGGAGGAAACTGGGTCTGTTGTGTTTAGCTGTGAAGGGAGGCTGGCTGAGTGGATTTTGTGACCATGGTTCATTCATGGAGGTGTTGGGGTCTTGGGCCCAGACAGTGGTGGTGGGCAGAGCCAGGTGAGTGGATTGTACACATAACTGAAACCTGTAACACCATAATTCTGTTAGGATTTTTTTTACAGAAGACATAAGGGTAATACTTAAGGCTGAGGGTGAAATGCTTTATGATACAGTTTTTATGACTTGTCAAAAACTTAATGTTTTGTAATAATTTTCCAATAATCCAAACTAATTAGCAGCCATAGAGGGAGATATAGTAAATGTTATTAAATTACATTATAAAAGCTCAAACAGTTCACAACTTCTTACCGGCAGGATATGGTAATAGCTGAGATGTTTCTGACGTAATAATGAACGCCACAGGTTAGGAGGGATTCCCATCGGTGTCATCGCTGTGGAAACACGCACCGTTGAGGTTGCTATCCCGGCCGATCCAGCCAACTTGGACTCTGAGGCCAGAGTAGGTGGCTTTGTGTACTCATTGTGGGTTGTTTGATTGAATGATGGATTATGCCACGGACCTCCTTGTGTCATATTTCAAAGTGACATGTCAGTAAGCCATTATTAATTCAGTTTGACGCTTTTGATCATTTTGAAAAGCGAAACATGATCTGACAAGGTAACCCAGACTCCCACGCCAGCTGCAGCAGTCTAACAGCCCTCCGTATGTCTCTGTCTCTCAGCTGGTCCAACAAGCCGGCCAGGTGTGGTTCCCTGATTCAGCCTTCAAGACAGCCCAGGTCATCCACGACTTCAACCGTGAGCGGCTTCCTCTGATGGTGTTCGCCAACTGGAGAGGATTCTCTGGTGGAATGAAGGGTACTGACCTGGCTTCGGAACACTATTTGAAATCACTTTAAATACTTTACACTGTGCTTTATTGAGCTTGCCTGTTAAAATGGGATGAATGGATAAGCCCCAAGAGGCCAAAGAATGCCTCTTTGACAGATTGAAATAAATGTCGAAGTATTTAAAAAAATGTCAAGTCATTTTTTAACAGCTAGCTCTGACTACCAAAAATGTACTGCCGCAGAAACATTTGTAAACAACATGCACATTGTACCACGACTGAGTGTCTGTTTCTCATTCGCTCTTCCTTAGACATGTATGACCAGGTGTTGAAGTTTGGTGCCTACATTGTGGATGGCCTGCGGCAGTTCCGCCAGCCCGTGTTGATCTACATCCCGCCCCACGCCGAGCTGAGAGGGGGCTCCTGGGTCGTGATTGACCCCACTATAAACCCTCTGTGCATGGAGCTCTATGCCGACAGGGAGAGCAGGTGGGCCTTTCTACTTCTGTCGAGAGAGGAATTGTTGTGCTCGATTTGAAAGTTTATAGTAGCAAGAAGTATTTGGCTGTTGGTTCAGAGGACATTTCATTCACTGAAATATGATGTCAGTTTAATTATTTGTAAGCAGCTTCCGGCATCAAAGCAAACTGACACATTTATAGTAGAGCCTTCTGACAGTGTAAAAAGGTCTGTGAATATTGCTGTTTTTCCTTATCTCAAATATTGATGCCTTTATACATTTGCTCAGGAGAGAAGATTCTGTGTGATTTGAATGAGCTCTCATTCATATCCTGTCCCTCTCTCCCCCCACTTTTTCTCCTCTCTCTCTCAGAGGGGGTGTGCTCGAGGCAGAGGGGACAGTTGAAATCAAGTATCGCAGGAAGGACCTGTTGAAGACTATGCGCCGGACAGACTCTGTCTACTCCAGTCTGGCTGAACAGCTTGGTGAACATCTACGACATTACCTGTTGTCCTCCGCCTCATGCACAATAGAAATCATGTTTTATTATATTATAACAATAGATTAATGTTTGCCATGTGTAGAGTCACAACGGTTCAACAACCCTTCTAAAAAAACTGGGTCATGTAAATTATTATAGATTATTATTATTATTATATTATGAATTATTATTATAGTATTATATATTATTAGGATGTGGCCTGAAATGCATCTGGATTACCTGGAAACGCACCAGGTTTACCTCAACACATCTGGTTTCTTTGCACCAAGTCCTAATGAACACGACACTGGAGACACTGGCCAATAAAACCTCTTGACTGCCTAGGTACACCGGAGCTGACGGACAAACAGCGGCTAGACCTGGAGGCCAAGCTGAGGGCCAGGGAGGAGTTCCTGCTGCCCATCTACCACCAGGTGGCAGTGCAGTTTGTGGAGCTCCACGACACGCCCGGTCGAATGCAGGAGAAGGGCGCCATCACAGTAAGGAACCACTTACCTCTGTGTTTTAAAGCAACACTCCATTATGACTGTCAGTCTAATGATGGCCCGTTCCAGAGCCTGGATTTACCCTGCAGAGCTGAATCAAGAAGACCCAGGGAGAACTTGGACAGGCTGGAGATTCACGTGTGATGCCTCTACCTATTCTCTGTACCTGCTAATGTAACCGTGGTGTTAGTGTCCCTCCCTCTAAATCCTCTTGTTACATGCAGGACATTTTGGACTGGAAGAATGTACGGAGCTTCTTCTACTGGCGTCTGCGGCGCCTTCTGCTGGAAAGCGTGGTGAAGGCCGAGGTCCTGCAGGCTAACCCGGAGCTGAGTGACGGACACATCCAGTCGATGCTGCGCCGCTGGTTCGTGGAGACAGAGGGAACAGTCCAGGTGAGTCACAGTGGAATGGCTCAGTTCATCTGGTCGTAGCAGTAGACCTGTTTGAAACAAGCCGTCCAAGTCGTCTAAACATTATGATAGGGGGTTACTGCAAGAGATACCCGGAGTCAAATTCCACCGGTCACACTGTCTATTCCACTCCTATCCATTGTGTTTTTCTGAGGTTCTCTGTGTTTTACTGAGGTTCTGTGTGTTTAACGGAGGTTTTGTGTGGTTTAATGAGGTTCTGTGCTCCATCTCCAGGCTTACCTTTGGGACAACAATGAAGCGGTGGTGGAATGGCTGAAGAAGCATTTGGCCAAAGAGGACGGTATGCGATCAACCATCAGAGAGAACATAAAGTACCTGAAGAGGGACTACGCCTTAAAACAAATCCGCAGGTACACACACACACACACACACACGCGTGCATATACTCGAGTGAGAAATTGTCCTTGTTAATTATTAAAATGACTGCATTAAGCAAATCGTGTAAGTACTTGGCTATACTGTATGCAAAATAAAATTTTATATTAAAATTCTCCAGAGAAAGAGAAGCCTATAATTTTGCTCCTTAACCCTAAACATAACCCTAACCCCCCAAACCTAAACATGACCTTTAATCTTTAATTATAACCTTAACCCCCAAAACCTCTAATCCTAACCTAATTTGTTATGTAAGTAAAAATTGTCCTTTTTTTGTGGGGACCTAGATGTCATGTTTTTTGTGTCCTATCCTTGCAGAGATTTGGGTTGAAAATAAAACTTGAAGTATTGAAAACAGGGATGTCCATTATTTTTACACTTTCCTTTTTAAGATTTGTTTTTATTAAACAAAATATATTTTCCTGAGCGATTGAGTTGAATGTGATTTACAGTAAATTTCAATTGTTTTTAGAGTAAAATAGCTATGCTAAATATGTAGTCAGTATTTTAGTCATTTCATACTGTCACTTTTGTTTGTCTTGTGTTTATCAACCACGTCAACACTCTCGCCCCACTGTATGCTGGCTATCTGCCACCTGCAATGCTGTTATATGTATGGACTATTTGTCCTCTCTCAGCCTGGTGGAGGCCAACCCTGAGGTAGCCATGGACTGCATCATCCATATGAGCCAGGCCATCACCCCGTCCCAGAGGGCAAAGATTTCCCACCTGCTGGCCACGATGGACGCCCCCACTTAAACTACACGTCTGAGCTAAGCATCCGATCCCAGGAATTCAGTAAGCCTGTTGGATGTGACCTGGCATAACCAGTGTCTGTCCATCACTGCCACTTACAGTATGTTCTGTTGTAACTAGATGAAACAATAAAGCCAATGACAGAATCTTGTCTAATTCTCAGGGTCAGGGCTAGCTGTTCACTAATGAGCTAGGCACGATAATAATGACACCCTAGAACGATCCACTGAACACTACATGCTGTGCTCGGACATGTTTTGGATGATCCTTGCAGGCCTGGGTAAAAATACTTACAAATAATTTCACATACTGTATCAGAGCTTGGTTGAGCTTTGACTGCTCCAATGGAACCAGTAGAACATTATCAGAAGTTCAACCTCCATCCACCGGAAACTGAAGCTAACAGCGGTTCCATATTACTGATGAAACTGCTATGGTCAGAGGTGACCATCACTTCTCCTTACTATTTCCAGTTCACATTATTAATGGGAAAACACATCTGAAAACATATTGAATGGATTGGAGGATGTGCCTTTTTGTCAAATGCTCTATAAAGCTTCCTATTGCTTTGCACTAATGCTGTATTAGAGAAGAGATCAGGGTTTTTTTCAGTGTTTTAGTCAGTGTCAGAGAGAATGTGTTCCATTATCTAAATGTTCACAGCGAAGCCTCAGTTTGTGTACCAAGTAAAATGTAGTTCATGTGAATGATGTGCCAGTGCCAGTACATTTCCATAAGCTTGTCTTTGGGGTTGAATGTGTAGCCTTGTGACAGCAGTCACAGTAATGACTGCTTTAACTGAAGGCCCATTTCAGTGGCATTAAATTACATTCAATTTACCCATTCATTTAAGTGATACATTGATCTAGCATGGACTTTTTTAAATGAAAGATGATTTATCATGTCAGTATTGTCCTTCAAAAACTAACCATGTCCAATTTCAAAGTCAGTCAGCATCTTTTTTGGTAGTACACAATTGTTTATTCAAGTGCCCTTGAATTTCCTTAGTTGTATTATTGATTTAAAAAGAATGATTTAAAAAAATTAATTTCTAATTTTTACAGGAAAGGTTGTCAGTAACTCAATTTCCTTCCACAGTTTTACTACCAGTAATGATGTATATGAATAGTATTGCCATAGGTTTGGCCATTTCTGTCCTTATTTTTGCCCTGCTGATTCCCCCAAATCCACTATCCATATTGCATGTTTTTGTTGTTGTTGTAAACAGTATGATTGAAACGATGATTGATGACACAGTGAAACAATTTTTAAGGCAGAAATAATAACCAGAATAAGGTTCTGACTTAATATTAGTAGGTCTGGAGTTCTTTTTAACATGCCTTGACACATTTTCATAACACAATTCGCAATTCAACCAATTTTCTCAGCACAAATAAGTTAAAAGGTTTAACTTCCCCTTTAGAGATTCAGCATTGCAACTTTTTTATGCCACTACAGATAAAATAATCATCATATTGAAGTTAACTTGGATTCAAGTGGTAACTGTGTTCTGTGATACTCACACTGATTTGGGGAAACTTGTAATTTATTGTAATACATATTAACTTACGATGATCTTCACAGAGCGGTGAAAGTGCACAGCATGAGACTGCATGTACTTTCCAATATTTATGTTCCAGTGACATGATAGTTGATGTCCTTAAAAAATATAAATATTATCTACCCACTATCTAACGCAACAGCTGTTTTTGACAAAACTACCTGTGGAGTTCATAAAACGGTAGGAATGTTCGATTTTTTTTTTTTTATGTGCGCTACGTCATCACACACCGTTTTTTTATTTTATTTAAAAAAGTCAGTTTCCTGTTAACAAACCACCGATGGCAAAATGTGCACATTTTCTTTATGCTGAGTTCAGAAAACACCATTGTATGAAAACGTAGCTACTGATGTTGCATGGTTGTCAGAAGAGAACGACACCGTCTAGATGCTAGTGGATACCTTCACACCTACAGTGTTAGTGTGGTGCTCATTTTCAACAGGAATTTGTTGATGGATTCATGGTGATCTTGTCTGATGTGTTTAATGCCTACGTGATTTTACTATGTTGAATAGAACGCATATTGTTCTTCAGCTCAGGTAAACAGGGCCAGACGTGGGTCTAATGGTTAACAACATTGTAACCATGAGACTCCAACCTATAATTCTGCTGATGCCTCCGTCAAAATGCCAGATGTCTGTTTGAAATTGTGTCAGTAATTAAATATCAGTATTTAAATAACTATCATTACCCTAATGGGTATCAGTAAAGCCAATAAATGTATTTTCAGCAAGAAACTGATTGTGGCAACTTTTTTTATTCACCCGTTGTGACTTTATTAATGTATAATTTTACAGTACATTGAGCCTGATATTATTTAGTCATAAACAATAATGTGAATTCAAAACCGATGGATTTTAACATTTAAATACCAAATGGTTGTAAATGGCCAACAACATATTTGACAATTTTGATATTGGTATTTGAGATTGTACGGGTAAATACTGAAACAATAGCTTTTCCATGGAGATCGAAGGGATTTAAAACATTGAAATATTTACAGGTATCCATGTTTGATAAATTCCTCCCATTCGCAGGCTGCCATTTATAAATATAAATAAACCACAGTAACAGTGACACTGTCTAGTACAATACAGACAACAGATAAAGAACTAACAGGACCATGATAAGGCCAAAAACACAGACATGTCAATGGGACAATTGTTAGCCGGAGGGACCTCTGTCCTGCCAAGGTGTGTTGTACCCCCCTCCAAGAACGTCAGTTTATTTTGGTCAAATTCCTCAATTAAAATTTTCCCACTTAGCTTACAGTGGCTAAGAAGGAAAAACAATGATTGTGGCCGAATTCCAAACAGACTTCTTTCTCTTAGCAGTGGCTTGGATTCAGCAACACCGGTCGTTCTGTTGTTGGGCAAAGAAAACTTATGAGGATTCAGGCCTTTCAGTCTATGGAGATGTGGTGGCTGTTTGATGCCCAAGAGGGGTATCGACAATTTGATCCACTGTGCAAAAATGTAGTTTGTTGTATTTTGATTCTGTTGTTTATGCCTCAGTGCAGCCCTGTCTGTGCTCCCCCTTCCACTCGGTCGTGCTGAGCTGTTCATTAAAGCAGGGCGGTGATGGGCTTGCTGTTGCCTGGCGTCCCCATATACTGAGAGGAAAGGCCGTCCAGGGCGGCGTAGGAAGTGTACAGGCCAGTCACCTGCAGGTCTGAGAAGGGCATACCACCCCCGCTGGACACGGGAGGGAGGCTGCCGGTCATGGTACCCAGGTCACAGTCCGACAGACGCAGGGGAGAGTTACTGAAGGTGCCCAGCGCCTCCAGATTAAAGCTGTCATCTTTCATCTCCTCCCACAGATTACCTGAGGACATGAGGAACTCACTGCGTCACGGTGCTAGTTATCACTGCTTCTTAGAGCCAAGGAAGTGGGTAACTGCTGTGCAGAGTAAGGTAACTTTGCTGATTAAGACACTCATGTTGTGACTGTGTGCTACACTGTAGCCACCCACCTTGTAGAGCAAAGTCCATGATGCTGGGGTCCAGGGCGTCCACCTCTGCGTTGACGTCACCGTGGAGACTGTAGAAGTCGTGGGGCTGCTTGCCGGAACGCTGGGTGGTGAGGGGGCTGTGGGAGAGGTCAGGAACGGTGTGGAGGGGGGGTGTCTGGGCAGGGGCGGGGGACACCGGGGCCAGCCTGGCCTGGGCATGGAGCTGTTGGTGCTGGTGCATGGGCAGACACTGCAGCGACAGGGTGACAACAGGGTGGGCCTGCATCTGGCCCGAGACAGGCAGGGACAGGCTGGATGGACAGCTGGGCAGATGGGTCATCCCAGGGTCCAGGGGCTTCCGTCTGCAGCTTTCTGGCCGGTCCGTGATCAGTTTGTCCAACTCATCTGGCCAAAAGAATAGGGAGTTGGGCGGATGAGTGACTGATGAAAGATAGAGGACTGACCCCAAAGTAAACAACGCTACACATTCTCTGTAATGCTGCGTAACTCTGCCCACAGAGATTCATCATGTCTGTGTCAAATGGGACATTCCCAGGACCACCCATACATAGTAAGTCCCTTTAGATCAAAGTATCAGCTCACTGACATACATTTATGGCCAAAAGTATGGGCACCCTTGCACTTCATTTAAATAATGCACCATTTCTTCTAGAAAACTTTTGAAATCCAACATATTTTGGTATGCACATATGTATTTCTTTGGTTGCAGTAAAACAACTCCAAAGAATTATCTGAATAATTTGGTAAAATGTCAGTATTATTGGATTTAGTCTGAAATAATTAGATGTCATTAGATGATTCTGCTTTACTTTAGAATGGAACTGTGGTGAGCATCTGCCTGCAATATGAAAATCACTCATTCAATTAGTTGGAATAGACTTAAAAAAGTCATGGAAAATCTCAAGGCTACAAGTTAATCTCCAAAGACCTTAATGTTCCTTTTTCACAGTAAGAAGTTCAAGGCCCATGCCACTCTAAACAATTTCCCTAGATGTGGCCGTAAGAGAGAACCTGATGGAAGATCACAATGGATTGTTTGAAAGGTGAAAAAAGTACCTCAAACAACAACCACACATATTCAAGCTGACCTTAGGACACAAGGTATTACAGTTTTAAAAACCACCATCCGTTGCCAACTTAATTGAAAGGGAGATGTATGGTAGGAGACCCTTTGCTAAGAGAAAGACAAGCAAGCCTGACTGCAATTTGCCAAAACACTCCTGAAAATCTCAGTCCTTCTGGGCCAGTCTCCTGTAGACAGACCAAATTAGAGCTCAAGATAAAGCACACCATCTCTGTTTTCCGGAAACAAAATAAAGCCTTCAAAGTAAACATCTTCCCCATAGTCAACGCTGTCAAACACAGCATCAGAAAGCTGGGTTTCCATTAAAGGTCAAGGGTCTTCTAGCTGGACAATGACTGTAAAACAAACTTCAAAAAGCATGCAGGAATGTTTCAAGACAAAACGCTGGGCTGCAATGGCCAAAAATGAGTCCAGACCTAAATCCTACTAAAAACCTGTGAAGAGATCTGAAAACTGCATTTGTGAGGCTCCCTTTAAATCTGAAGAACTAGAGCAGTTTCCACCAAAAGAGGACACACTGCCAGTACAAAGTTGCAGGAAGCACTTGTCAGTTATTTCGGCCAAAGGTTGGGCTATCAAATACTGAGCCTAGGGTATCAATTTTATCAAAGCAATTTCTGTTTTTCTGATTTAAATGAACATATTAGGTTTTGTATCATAAACAAATGTTCTGTAATATTAACAGTGACATACAAAATATTAGAGAACTAGAAATACTTTGGTAAAACTTATTTTTTAGGACAATGCGAGGTTTTGAATAAAGTGCCAGTGTGCCAATACATTTGGCCACCACTGTATAATATAACAGACAACTGTACTGTATCCACGACACCTGCCATATTTACATAAAACTGATCTTCATTGATGTTCGGTCATGTTCTTTGTTAATAAATAGTGTTCAGTAGAGCACATAAACAATTTGCTTTTAACTGTTTTGCAAAGGACAATGAAAATGTCAAGTTCAGGTTGTCCCTCCCTATTTGACTGTGGTTTTTGTTGTTGCTTGTTTTCGTGCCTAATGAACTGGAGTGTGTGGATGGGCGTCTGCCCTGGGGTCTTACCAGGGTTGGCCATGCTTCGGCGGATGGCTGGGAGGTCCTTGCGTTTCCACTTCTGCATCTCCTCCTCCATCTTGTCAATCTTGGCCGGGTTCAGGGCCCAAAGACAGCCCTTGCGCGAGGACCCGCTCATCTTGTTCTCCACCTTCTCAAAGCACTTATTTAGAGACAGGTTGTGTCGTACTGAGTTCTTCCATCCATCTGGTGCTGTCTGCAGGGAGAGAGGACATTTAGACAACACGCTTAACACAATGCCTGCCTTTATAAGGTAATGACTTTATCATTTTTAATCCCTATGACAGAGGTAGGCAACATGTTTTTGTCTGAACCATTTGGGTCATTTCTGAACTGATTACCCGTTGGCCCGGTGAAGCCCCTAGTTGGACCTGCAAAACTCCAGGAACGGGGATGACTACCTCTGCCACATAGAATATTGTGACAGATTTATGGATCCAGAAAGTAGACTAGAACCAAGTTCTGGACTCAAAAGCATGTTCAGTGGTGACTGAACATGCTTTTGAGTCCAGGGTGAGTCTTAATCTCGGGCTGGGAAATCCTTTAGACCTCACTGAGTTTTACCTTAAAGTAGGGGAAATGCTCCTTCATAAAGCTGTAGATCTCACTGACTGGGAGGCTGCCCGTCTTGCTATTCTTCAGAGCCATAGCAATCAAACAGCTAAAGATGGGTCAAACAGGCCACATTACTGTTTAGTGTCAAAAGCTTGGCAGTAAATCCATTCTACATAATGTTGATAATCAGTGTTACGTTCATGACTGAAACACAGAGACCACATGGACGTGACTTTTTCTTTACCACGCCCAATAATGAATGTTACCCGGGCACGGCAATACTACTGTGAAGACCTCTGGTGGAACCCTCACCTGTAGGAGTAGATGGGCTTAGGGAAAGACTTAGGCTGCAGGTCCTGGCTTTGTGGAGCCAGACGGGGCTGTGTGAACAGGCTTTGGTTGTTGAAGGAGACATTGCTGTAAAGCCCAGCAGGAGAACACTGAGAGAGAGAGAGAGAGAGAGAGACCCAAGAAAACATTTCAGAATGTTATTTTCAACTAAAAATATCTTGTTGTTTGACTGAATGACATCAAAAATCTAACTCTTGATCAGCATTTGGCTCACACTCAATATTTCTAACACATTTAGAAATTATATTGAAAATAAATGCTGCCATGTTATAATTTAGGTATACAATATGTGTTGTTCTAAATGTACAATAAACACATCACTTTAACAACTCTGCAAAACTGCAATGCATCTATACTTCACCAACTGGATCCACAGCCCAGGAAGGACATAGTTACCTGCTGGCTTGCCTGGGTCAGAGTGAACACCTGTTGGGCTGTAGGTTGGTAGACAGAGGCAGGACACTGGTACCCAGGGGAGGGCTGTCCATTCATGGAGAATGGAGACATCTGTGCAAAAGACCCAGGTTAAGCTTAGTATACTTACTATATCTCACACCAAGATTATAAGTATTGATTAGTGAAAAAGTTGATCGGGATGCCACTTACACTTCCGCTGTGGGTAGTGATGACATTAATTCCCAGGGGGCTGTGCTGCATGTTGCTCTGTAGGTGGATCATGGCTCCCTGTCCCCCTGCCATGGTCATGTTGTTTAGCTGAGCTGTGAGGAAAGCAGTACAACATCCAGGTCATCAATCTTCAAATGCTAGAAATCTACCCTTCCTCATTTCCCTTTGTCATTCCAGGTGAATACGGCTTATGTCTAATATCTCTGTAGTGGGTCTAATATCTCTGTAGTGGGTCTGGATCTCTGTAGTGGGTCTGGACACTACAGAGATCCTACAGACATATCCAGAATGGGGTGAAATTGCAGCCATTTCCAAAATGGTCTAAATTTACCTGAGTTACATTTAAGAATGAAACTAAAAGTAAGGAATGTGATATTTAATAGTGTGTATACTAATGTATAGTGTCAAATAAACATCTAAAATATGTAAACGGACAACAAAACAACATTTATGCTTTCTTATAACTGTCTGGCTAGCTAGCTGACTTGCAGTGGAAATAAACATAGTCGTTTTACGCCGTAGCATATCACAACACTGACCATGGTTTACCAACTCCCTGTCCAAAACGGACGACCTCTTGACCCACCGTATACATTGTTACGCACTGGCTTGTTTCACCAAAACTTTGGTCAGTCTGTCTTCCTCCACATCAGAGCCCAGCAGCAGCGCCGCTGAGCTACCCAATCACGGCCGGCGTTGCTGGTGCCTCACCTGTCTGCTGCTCTAGCAGGCTGCACCCCTGACCCTGGGACGGAGCGCTGAAGTCTCCTCCGCTGCCGCCGCGACCATCAGCCATCTGCTGCAGCCGGGGTACGTCCACAGAGGTGAGCCACGACAGAGACTGCAGGTCCCCGGGGAGATCCTCCTCTCGGAGCTGGGAGGGGTCTGTGGTCAGGAGTCTGCAGGGGTGGGACACAAGCAACACAGCCGCTCAGACACAGACTAGCCTACAGCTGAATGTTTTATCCAGGCCTGCGTTCAAATACTATTGGAAGTCGTTATTGGCTATGAAACCAAAAATCCAAACGCGAAAGTGTCCATTTATAAAAAGCATCATTTGAGCCCTGGTCTGGTTGTATCTGAAGCAAACGTACACCTAAAGTAACAAGCCAGTACTGGAGCAGGGGAAGTGAAAGCTCACCATAATCCAAGAGCGTAGTCTCATCTGGGAATTACCGTTTATAGATTATTGAGTGCTATTTGATTAGGGATATTAACGTCCCAGTGAAGTGAGAAACTTGATTTTTCGGTGTGTTCATATATATTTCTACACTGTGAGTTTGCAATAGTGTTCTGGAAATGTAGAAATGATTATGTCCTTATGTGTAAGAGTGGTTTGAAATTGTAATTCAGTCACTCAGACTCATGATCAACTTCTACAATTACACTCTAAATAATAAAAAGAAAAATTATGTCTAGGTTTGCTACTGAACTACAGCCGAAATTGGATTTAGTCTTGTCTAAAATTAATTTCTATACCAGCATAAAATATTGTTTAAACCTAACTAAGCAATTTCTGCTTAATCGGTGCATGTAATGCCAGTCAGCATTTGCTCATTATTTCTTTTAATACAGCTGGGTTCTGCAGGGAGAAAAGGGAAGACTCCTCTTGAATCCTCTCCAGTCGTCTCCGTGCACACTTACTGTAGAAGACTTGAGTAATTGGGGTCGCTATGACAACACTCACTATTCAGTTACTTTGTGGGTCTGGACACTGCAGGACCCCCCCCCCCCACCACCACCACCACCACCACCCCACCACCAACTGCAAACAAAATCACCCCTATGTCAGGTGACCACGATCTCCCTTTTACCATTGGCTGAATCATAAATAAACAGTGCATGAGATCATTTGAAAACATGGGAGAGCGGCACATGTTACTCTGCAACAGTTGGCCTTGTCTATTGAAAAATGATCACCTATTGTGTCCCAAACGACAAATCTGCCCAGTGGCACGTGGCTCTATTGTTCCACCCTAGACCCTTCCTTAATTGTCTCTGCCGTTTTTTTTTTTTTACCAGCTCCTGCATTAATCTGTTGGAATGACAGCCCTCACAGAAGAGGGACAAATAGGATGCCATCTGCTTCCCTGTCCCTTTCCAGCCTCTCCCCTCACTCCTGTCCTTCCCTCCCCCGAGCCGGGCAGTAGACAGCGCCCTAGGGGACAGGGTGGAGGAGGGGAAGGAGGGTGGAGTTGTTGGAGGTCAGGCCAAACTGCTCCCTCAGTCTGTCACCTGAATAAATGACAGGATTTTCCCCAGAGCTTTGCCTTGGCACAAGGGTTTAGACACCTTGACTGCTGTTACTGGTAAAGACTAGTGAATAACCGTCCCTTTCGAAGCAGAGTGACAGACGATCCTGTACAGCAAAGACTACACCGATTTCAACTTCAGCTTTCAAATGAGCTTCCTCTTCCCCCACAAAAAACATATGACACCAGCCACACAAAAGCCAGCACATCTACATCCGCACACAACCATGCACATACACATACACTGACTGTGTCTGCCTCTCTATCTTAAAAAAAAAGATCTAAATATAGGACTCATCAGCTGGAACCCTGAGTTGAGGCTAAATCCAAATGGTCAAACACATTTTATAGAGCACTAGTTCCAATGGAAGCAGAATGCAAATGTGAACTAATTTGGTCTTAAACTAAATACAAATGTTAAAATCAATGCAACCAAATGTGAATTGCCACATAGCTTAGATGTGGTCAGATCCCTGAGACAGTTTTCTGATATGTATTTTGTTTCCTTTACTGTGGTGTTTGATAGTCAATATGTGAGGACAGTATTGCCATTCTTCATCAAACTTTAGAAACAGGACAATCCAGCTCTTACAATAGTATCCCTTGCTATTTTGCTTTCTTTATTGAAGTTGAATCCACTTCTCTAATATTGTCATTGAGATTCATCAAATTACAATCTGGTAGTGGATTATTTCTATTATAATGAAACATAGAACAATACAATATGCAGACATGAACTTCAACAAGGGCAGCTTTTTGCAATGTAAGGTGTTTTGTACACATCTTCTAATTGAATGAGAAATTGACTTCAGTCAAGGTACAAAAATAATGTAAATGTAAATTGAATGGAAACAATCCAGGTCTATACGACTCCTATTGCAGAACCATGCAAGGAGGTCACATGCTTCATGGTTAATGGCGTTTCTGAAAACCTAGTATCTCCAAGCCCAGGCTTATCACCATAAATGTGTCTACAGCAATGGGAAGCCTCCCCCTTACACCCCCGACTCAACCCACAATAAAGAGCATGTTCAATGAGACCAGGCATGTGACTTCCCTCATCTTGCACCAGTCCCACAAGTTTTCCCAGAGGTTCATCCCTACACAGCACCCCACCCTTTTCCACCTCCTTCTAATTGGGAGCCACTTCTCCCCGCTAGTGACCTGGAGAGCCCCGTCTCCCCCTCGGACCGCGCCAACCATGGGGCTCAGTCTCTCCGTGTGTCGACAGCGGGAGTGTAAACAGAGCTGATGGTTTCTGACAGATCCATTCAGACTGAAAATCATTTATTCTTAGGGTGGGTTTTTTTGCATTCCCCTTTTGCCCCCCCCCCCTTGTAGCAGTGTCGTTAGAGAGGGATGATTTCTCTACACCTTCACTAAAAGACCTGTCCATTTATGTTTGGATTAAACATATGTGGATATTTTGGAACCGTATATTAATTATCATCATCATGTAACACTTTGAAGTGTAGTCAACTTAAAAAAAGTTTGAATTTCTGTTAATGGTTAGGATTTTGTCGGATCAAAGTAACTGAAAGGATGTCTTGAAAAGTTATGCAACATTATGTATCCAGTCTTACCTGTAATCTTGTGGAGAGGGATGATGGCCAGAATTTTCAAGAATTCCTGACATTCTGGATGTAATTCCACTTTCTATCATTTCCTGGTTTATTTGATAATGCTGCAATGAAAAAGTGGCACTGAAGACATGAAGACACCTAGGCTTCAATACTTTCACGTAATTTAGACCTAGGTCTATTTCTCTTTTTAAGAGAGACATGACAGTCTGAATTCATACTTATTGCAGGCTATTAAAGAATTATTCAGGCATTTTGATATAATAAATATAAATATAATATTAGCACATCAAACAGACTACGTATAAAACTAATAATGTAATAGCTATTTATATAAATTGCTATGATAACATTTACAATTTGATGACGACCAGTTGATAACAATGCTGGTATAGGTTTTTAACAATCATGTCAGCTATTTAGACAAAAACAACTATTGCTAATTCCTGCTTTAATGTTAGTGTTAAATAAATAAAACGAAACAGGTGTATTCTTAGTTCGCATTACCCTTTAAATATAAATTTTAAGTTTGACAGTATTTTGCTTTTACCGGTTAGCATTGCAATTTATAACGCTATTTATTAACTTGACTGAAAGAAAATAGTCCAATAGGTATTCAGTCTCAATTCGACGTTTCCCACTATTATATCAATGAAATTTCCAAACAAATGGTGTTCTAATTTCATAATACCATTTCAATCAACCTCTCACAACTAAGCCTATTTCCAAATAATCATAGTTGTAATACCAAAAAAGGATAATTTACCTGTTTAGGATAATCTGCAGAAAAAGTGAGCTGATAATGAGTCCGTGTAGCCTACTGTATTTTCACAGTGCTGCACTTGTTTCCCTAAAACCGTTTTTAAATTTCCCTCTCTGGAGCTGTCCAGCAGACTGTCATGCGCAGTAGCCTCAGTGGAGACTCGTTTTGCTCAAGGGGATGGATCCCAAGGGTTTGACAGGTGCTGCCTATTTAACAGTTTTGATCGTTTAGTTGAAGACAGGACAGCATCCGTAGGTACAAAAACTATATGCAGCGTGTGTCCTTAATAATTATTCTGATTTTACAGTCTTTTTATAATCTATCGGCTATGGCCAATGCCAAATTTGAGACTTGTTGGATTTAAAACTAAGTCTCCACTATATAGCTGCAGCCAAGTTTGTATCCAACATTGTTGACAATTGTCATTCTAAGGCATTTGGCAACAGATAGCCCAACAGCCTAGGCCTACAGTGACTTTTTCTTGGTTAGTCAAAAATAAATCGTTTTGATCTAAACGCTGGTGCGCTTTAAATTTCATCAGTAGGCTATAAACTCCATAGTTGCCTACTATTCTATGCACGCACCAGTTTGCCCAATCGTAATGGAAAAGCGCTTAATAGTGGAAAAACAAATACCAGATTTTACAAAAATGACAAGCACAAAAAGAACAACGCACAATTGCTCATGAAAAATATTTAGCCTGTTTGTAGCATGAACAAGTTCCCCCTTCGATTAGTTTTTGTCCAGTCCTTCTCCGTAAGTTCCAGTTTTTAGGTATTCCAACAACTGAGAGACCCGACTCTGATGGTGTCTATCGTTACTTGTGAGTCCCTGAATGAATGTGAATTAAAAGGCGAGTGCTTGCAGACAATTTGTTTCCCCGCGGCTGCACCCGCGTATTTGCTCCGCACAACAGCGGGAAAAATAGCCTGGGAGGCGCGCAGGGGAGTGCAGGAGCCAAGGAAACAACAGGGCGGTAAAGTTGACACTTGTCAGAAGAGATTTGCGCTGGTGAGCTTGTGAGGTCAACCTATGATATGAGACACACTGACACAGTATTTTGCCTTAGCCTAGACGGCAATATAAAATGTAAGCATGTTAACTACGTGCTAAGCTGCTAAAGGAAAACTGTTAAGGGAATTCGGAAAAAAGTTTACATTGTCTACGCCAACGTCACTGTTACTTTTGTGGGTTTACCCAGTTTAAAAATCTGTTCACCACGTTCACATGAACAATTTTGAAAGAAATCAACTATAGGCAAATTCACAACCGGAAATTAATACAAATTCCTCTAAATCTGTGGGGATAAAGCCAATGACAGTAGTGTCAACCCCATGGGACACCGCAGATGGTAAATCGCCCTGTCACAATGAACACAATCAATGATTACATGCATGATCGTAACGGACAAAATAAGACCTTCCCAAAAAGCCCCTAGCCTTTAGGTCCTAGAGCTCGTGGGGTTCACAGGGCTCCAGTACAGCAGTTCATTTGCCCAGGGTCCCTAACCCCTTTCATTTATGCATGTAAAATCAAAGTCTAACCATCCTATTGTCTTCACATAGTTAATGTTAGGCCAGTTTTTCCAGATCAGTATGAAATATGACCTTTAATTACTTAAATGGCTTCTCTGTGTTGGAAGGGTGTGGTACCCCAACAATAGAATATTTCAAAGTTCAAAAGGTTTATTTGTCATTTGCAATAACAAGTTATGGCAATGAAATGCTTGGTTTTCCTACTCCCGAAAGTGCAGTTAAAAGTTAAAAAAGTAACAGTAATTATAATATAAAAATAAGAATATAACACGAACTATCAATAATAACACTATGCAAAAAACATGCATCAATAATAATAACTATACAACTGTACAACCGTAGTGCAATGTAAAAGTGACAGGTGTGCATGATATGATTGGCAGATGAGCATGATATAAAGTGACAGTTGTGCATGGGACCATGGATGGAAGGGAAGAGGGGTTCCTGAATTGAGCAGCCTTACGAACTGAGGAAAGAAACTGTCCCGTAGCCTGTTAGTTTTGGACGGAATACTCCTGTACCTTCTGCCTGACGGCAGCTTGGTAAACAGTCCATGGCATGGGTGGCTGGGATCTGTAATGATCCATTTGCTTTTCCTCCTACACCTCTCTGTGTGGAGATCCTGCAGGGATGGCAGGTCAGACCTTGTGATGCGCTCTGCTGTTTTAATCACCCTCTGAAGTGCTTTGCGGTCGAGGGTGGTGCAGCTGCCATACCAGGTAGTGACACAGCCGGACAGGATACTCTCAATAGTGCATCTGTAGAAGTTGGTGAATATCCTGGAATCCAATGCCAAATCTCCTTAATCCGCGATGGAAGAAGAGCCGTTTCCTGGTCTCTTTCACCAAGATGTTAGAGTGATGAGACCAGGTCAAGTCATCGCTGAAGTTGACACCAAGTAACCGGATGTTGTGAACTCTCTCTACTGCAGACCCATTGATGTGTATGGGGGCGTGGTCTCCCCGCCGCTGCTTCCTGTGATCAACAATCATCTCCTCCGTTTTGCTGATATTGAGCTGGAGGTTGTTTTCCTGACACCACAAAGTCAGTGACCTTACTTCGTCTCTATAGACTGACTCGTCGTTGTCAGAGATCAGGCCTATGATGGTGGTTATGCTTCTCTGGACCCCTTGTTGGCCAGCTCATCTCAGTTTGAGGTGGGGTTTTGAAAAGTTTCCTCTGTTCATGATTTGGCCTCAAATAAAAGTATAGGATGATTCAATAAAATGTTTTTGCATATGATTTTAGATCATATTTTTATTTAAAATTTGTATTGGGTTGAATGATTTATTAATTACTATGGGCTGTTTTATATAATCAAATTAAAGGGATACTTCAAGATTTTGGGAATAAGGCCAATGAGGTTCAGTATCTACTTAAGATTTACTTATTTATACTATATTTGTGTCTTTTGGCATTTTGAAGGAAGTTTCTATCTAGCATTTGTACAAATGCTTACTAGGGTTCATGCAATGGCTGTATGTCTTTGGGAACAGCTGGCATGCTCACTGCTCCTGTGTAGATTTGAAGTATTTCGGGTGCTTATTTTTAAATCCTGTGTGTTAAATCAATGTGTGTTTGTGTCATTTATTATTCCTGAGCCTCCTTGGCACTTGGCCCTCCTCTCTTTACTTAGCTCCATCATATCCTCACATCATCTCTCTTATCATAGCTATGAGGATAACACTCCATTACTTTTCTGACCTCCAGGTGATGTCACACATTTCTGCTCGCCTGGCAGATATCTTGGTTTGGATGTCAGCCCACAACCTCAAGCTCATCCTCAACAAGACAGAGTTGCTCTTCTTCTCCAGAGTGCAAAAAGCCTTTCGTTGTCCCCAATCAGTGTGACTCCTGCAGGTTCGTGCTTTTCAACATTTGGAGTACAGCCATACCTAACGCAGGAAGTGGTGCAGGGGGGATCTGATCCTAGATCAGCACTTGTCTAAGATGCTTTAATAATAAGGACCCTGATCACTAGCCTAGCTGATGTGACTCAAATGACTGCACAGTGAAGAGCAGTCAGAATGGGACTTCGAGAACTGGTTCCATGTCTTTACTCAGGAATAATAGGGAAACAATGGGATGCCCCGTCTGAATGGTCAGCAACCACTGTTTGAAGGCTCTGTTTTTGTCTTCCACCCAAGTGTTTACCAAAAACAGCAGTCTGTCCATAAGAGGGAGAGGGCGTTCACTTCACCCGACTAATTGACACTCCAGACAGAGAGCCAGTAACGGAGTGTCCCCCGACTGACATGTCACCCGGGGTGACCCCGTGGCCAAAGAGAGGAAGCTAGCTGTCAGCTGTACTTAGCAAAGGTGCACCAGGAGAGTCCAGCTTGCAGCCAAAGCTATTGTGTTCTTTATTAGGCTAGGGTTGGCCTGATGGGCTATCCTCAGACTTTGGTTAATTTGGCCTGAGGACTTTTTGTGACAGTTCCTGCCAATTTCTGCCTTATAAGAAGGGAGTGATAATAATTTTTTTTTATTTCTAGGCGATGAATGGAATTTCCAGAAAGAACCACGATTCCAATGACACATTATTGTTTACACATGTGGTAATGGACACGTATGGAAATGTTTTCGGAGTGTCTAAAAATCCTGGGCACTTCAGTTGGCCAACATCAGTGTTTGCTCCTTTCATTTTAAAGGAGAGACAGTTGACTGGAACATTACACCCAATAAAAAGAGAGCACAGACGAACTAACAGTACTTCAGGACTGGCAATGAAGTTCTAGTGGGTTAGGGGTTCTAAAGCGCTGTTAAGTATTCACTTTCCATCAGTCTGCTTTTGAGATGTCATCCAGCTATGATGAGGAACATAAAAAGGATATATTTCATGGGCAACTCTCTCGGATAGACTATTTGACGTCTCTAGTACCCAAAAAATCCTCTGAAAGGCAGACTATGACATTGCTTAGGAAGACTACAGCACAGACCTAATATCTACAGGTTACTTCATTTTCTCTGTCGCAGTGCTATTGTACTGGGAGATCACACAACCTTCATCTCTCAGGTTTGAAGAGGTCAATGAGGTTGACATTGGTGGCACCCAGTTCCAGACCAACCTATTCATGGGCTTAAATGGTAAGACGGAGCAAAACTCTTCTCATTCACCAGTTCATAAAAAGACTGCTTTAGACATGGCCTTAACTCCAAAAGAGCTCCCAAATGCCCTTTGAAAAAGACAAAGCAGTCACCGCGTATTCCAGAGGGATGTATGGCCCTGGACTTATCAATGTCAAGTTGCCTTTATGTATTTAGCCTTATTTATGAATGCTCAAAGAAATGGGTTGCATGTTTATAGTTCACTTTATTGCTTTTGAGCAGGGTTCCAAGTCGGCCATGCTCGGAATACCTTTTGTTCTCCGATTCTTTATGCCTTTCTGTTTGTCTGCACCATGGATCTTTCTGGAGAGTAATAGATACTGCCACAGCTGGGCTAATGTAATATTGTTAATATAGAACAGACAGAAATCCAGCTCAGATAGGTTGATAGGTTGAAAAAGATACAGGTGGTTCTTGTGTCATTTATCTTGGGCCGGCCCTTTGTATAAGCTGAATAGGTGAACGCCTGGGGCCTCCTAGGCCACTATGAGTGTGTCGGACCTACATAAAATATTTATTTGTATTTTTTTTAAAGAAACTGGGAAATGTGTGGAAAAACGGGCCCCTGAATGGTGTAGCGGTAAAATCACTGCCTAGCAGTTAGCTGTGTCATTGTGATAGCAGGGTATAAATCCTTCTCTCGGATTAGCCTGGTGTCCCACAGAGGGCAGTGCAATTGGCCAGCCCCGTCTGTGTTTGGGGGGTCAGTACTTTAATATAGTTGCGATGTAGCTTCTCCTTGTGGCGGCTTGGGACTTCTATGAGCTCAGTGAAGGTAGAAGACCAGAGAATGCGTTCCTTCCGGCATTTGCAGTACTAACTTCCTGGTTTAGCAGGTAGCCTGATAAGAACCAGAAAAGCATTGGATGCGGTTTGGAGAACACACTGTATTTCAACATTGAATGTACGGAGTTGCTGCAATGAGGTAGGGCATTAATTGCAAATTGAATCTCACAAAATTGGAGAGAAAAACTGGGTAAAAAAAAGGAAATATGCAGAAAAAAAACAGCATTCCTCCACACTACAGCAAAATGTACAAAATATATATAAAATAAATGTTTTCATTAACTGTAGCTAAAGATTTTCTGTCCCCCCCAGTACAAAAGTTGTTACATTTAAATACATTGTTTTCCTACACTGTAGGGAGTCTCCCCAACAACATCTTGCCCAGGGCCCCAAAAAGGCCAGGGTTGGCTGTGCATATAGCTTCCGCGGCTAAGACAAAAACACAACATTTTGTGAAAGTAAAGAACTGCCTTCGATGTATACAGGGAGTAAGAAACACTGCTGACCCTGCATTCCACAGCTGGGATCTGAACTGAAGATGGGGGCCTGGTCATTCGTTCCGCTGCTCTGGAAAAATTACTATGATGGACTATGAGAGAAAGAATACAAGAGAAAAAGGGATGGAAGGACAGAGGGAAAGGGGGATTGAGATAGAGAGTGTGAAGAGAGAGTGAGGAGAGAGAGAGACCTGGCAGTAATGGTCTGATGATGTGAATGTTATCATCCCGCCTTCATTCTCAGCATGGAATCTCTAATGGGAAAATCAACCTCTCTGACTCCTGTGTAATTGGATTTAACTGGGTCTCGTGCTGAATCAGAGCCCAGTGGGTAGTGCAAAGCTTGTTAAGATTGGACAAGCATTGCTGGGCTGCCGGGTTTGGGAGCGCGAGGAGGGGGGCTCGGGCCGAAGTAGCCCCTCTGACAACTTCTCGGAGTGGAGGGTGGATAATTGAAATGGGCAACATCTGAACATCCATTATGTCTAACTTTACTCCAATGGTGGGAAGTAGCTCAAACTGCCACAAGTTGAGGGAAATGTGATCTTTTTTTTCATTGAGGTCATCAGAGCAATGGAACCCGACACCTGTGCTTCCCGTTGTGTGTGTGTGTCTGTGTGTGTACATGGGTGTGTTTGCCACTACAGGCTACATGTTACTGTGGTTACTGCGATTTCCCTGTGAAGAAAAAATGGGGGGACACCACTGAATGGCCCGACAGTCTCAGGTTGATTTTAATTAATTTTAATGTCTCCTATATCTGTTTACAAGGCAAAGATATATGATGGGAGAAAATGAATTAAGCATGAAGAATCAGTACGTTTGTGGGTTATCATGTAATGGGAGTGAACTCTGTGGGCGATACTCTGCCCTCTTTCAAGGTGGTTGTGGTTGGTTAGTGTCCCTCTGGTTGATCCTTGACGGGTGGAGTGACTTCCTGCCTGACGGGCCCTGTCCAGGGTAACCCTTGGATAGGGCCACTGTGTCACTGGACCCCCGTCTCAACCCCCAGGTTTTACGCTGCTATATTATTGTGCCTGGACAGTGGGGTCAGTTCTTCTCCTTTGTAAATTTAAGGAATGCATTCTCTACATTTTCATTGTCCTGCTCTGTTTAAACTTAAGACATGAGCCCTTGGACCACAACTCAGGATCACCAGGCCCTAAAGACTCGTGGCTGTCCCTGTCCAAAGTCCTCCTGGTTGTGTTGTAGATCAAGTAGCTGACGATAGCTGATGATTTCGGTTGCCACTCCGCTGACCATTCCTCCCCCCGATTGTCCCAGTCCTTGTCTATCTGGTCATGCTGCTGACTTGGATTGTTTTACAGACTCTGGACACAGCCCACATGCATTTATTATTACAATTTGTACTCTTAAAATGTTCACCCGGTACAGCCATAAGGCCTGGCCACCCCTCAGACCCTGGGTCCTCTCTAGGTTTCTTCCTAAGTTTCAGCCCCTTTCAGGGAGTTTTTCTTAGCCACCTTGCAACAACCCTGTTGTTGTTTGCTGTTTGGGGTTTCAGGCTGAGTGTTTTGTAAAAGCACTTTGTGACAACCGCTGATGTAAACAGGGCTTTATAAAATACATTTGATTGATTGATGGCGACCCTTATGAAGTATGTGCAGCCATCCCAACTCTCCCTGAAGTTCCAGGAGTCTCCCGCATTTTAGTAGTCTCCCTGACGCCTGCAAATATTTTTGTCGGAGAGCGGGTCAGAGAGTTAAGGGCTGAATTACACATCGCATACTGCATACCACAAGTATGTACTTCACGGGTGATGGCGAAGTACATACTGTTTAGTATATAGTAGGTTAGTATGCCAGTATTTGGGACCGATTGGGACATAATACCTCGTCATAAAATTTCATCTCACGCAATAACATCATGCCACTTTGAATAGCTGAGCTGAACCACAAATTGCATACTTCTTCCTGCAATATGTTGTTAAATAAGTAGTTGTATTCTGGGGGGCATGATGTTGGGGGGGGGGGCAGCCGGTGAAGCCACCTCCCAGAAATGAGTTTTTGCAGGTTGGGGATGTCTGTATGGAGCCAAATTGAGCTCAAATGTATTGACTAAGAAAAGAAAAACGTAACTGAAATATTTCATGTATGAAAAAACTAAATTCAATCGTATGAAAAAAACTGATTCAAGCGTGGAAAAAGTGTATGCTAAAATCATTAAATGGATTTTCGCGTCCAATCTTAAAATGTCTTCGTTCAAACACGTTTTTTCCACGTTCGCTTCTTCTTACGATTACAATTTCTTCCCACCTTCGTTCGAGTCATGTTTTCTCAAAATCAAGTTTTGAGCCTCTATTAGCGTGGAGGCGGGGCTTTATCTGGGCATTGAATTCTCGCACCGGATTAGCCATGAATCACACCATTATAAGGTGAAAATCATAGCCTTTCCATGCATTGCTTTCCCAATGCAACCTGTGGAGAGAATTTTAAGAATTGTATAAACTAGGCTAAACTTTCATCAATATCTGTCTGTGACTATGGCAACAGTGACGTGGATGCAACCTGTGAATAACAGCTTATTATTCAGTTTAAATGTACACATTTAGCTTAGATTTGGCTCCATATGTCTGCATGGGTCCATTTTTAAAGTGCACACTCAAATCCGTTTCAGTACGGATTACTTGAATCCGTACTGAAACATTAAGGGATTACCTAAAATGTAGTCTCGCGAGGCCACACCTCGAATCTCATCTGGCCTCATCTGGAAATTTACCTATTAAAAAAAGTTGCCGCTAACACTCAACAGCAATATTTGGACTGGATGTTAGTTTTCAAAAAACATCCACTCATACATAGGTTTGTTGAAGGCGGGCTTAGTGTGGTTTCACTATTTCTTCGAACTGGATAGAACACATTTCCTGAAGGTTTGTAGTTCCTACTTAGGTTGCGACATATCAGAAAGATGGAGAAATATACGCATGTGAAGCCGAGGATCCTACCGTAGATCAATCTACCAGCTGACGTCTGACTGTGATAACAGCATAGAAACACACGATATAGCATATAAATACAGAAATGTTGCGGCCGCGGAGAAGTTCAGAAGTAGCCCAAAAACCTGCTACCCGCGACCAATAAATTCTCATCCGCGACACTTGGAAAAGTAGCCCAATTTGGGTGAAAACCGCGGATATGGCAACCCTGCTACCTACTGTTGCACTGAAGGCATTATTTTGGTGAGCACCTGTATAAGCGATCCCAAGCAATGAATTTGATTGGGTTAACGTGTTTTGAGACGTTACTGAAAAAAAGTTTTTCACACCCCTTTGCTACAGAAATCCTATAGGTATTCCCCCGGCCTAACGACAATCTAGGTCTGGTTTAAGAGGCTGCCTAAAATTAGTTTAGGGTTTCTGTTGCAGTACACTGTTGAACGGATACGACCTGGCTTGGTCATGTGAGAAGAGCATTACGTACCACCGTTTTTGCTGTAGCAGACGTACCGCTGTGAGACAGGTGGCAGTGTAGAACTATAATCTGAGTAGTTTATAATTAGCCTAAAATGCATCTGCATAATCAAAGATCAGTTACGGGACCTATGCTATGGGAATGAAGTTCAGAGTGGTAGTGGTGCTGCTGTTGGGATGACACACACACACACACACACACACACACACTGGATGACAGAGACTTTCAGGAGGGTTGGATTGTGTTTCTGAATCTTTGTGTTACAACCCTTCTAGCTGGTAGACACTCAAGTAAGTACTGAATAAGATCTCTCTGTTCCTCTACCACCACCCCACCACATTAAAGATACATTAGGCAGCAAAGGCCGCAGTGCCCTGAGCTGGCCAGGACAATCCAGTGGTGGAGGAGCGGAGCACACAGGTAGACAGGACACCTCCACTCAGCAGACACCACCAACCCCGGTGCTAGATCATCACTGATGGTTCTATAGTGGCTACAGAGGACTTCACTGTCAGTGATCCACAGTGACGACCTGGGCATGGGAGTATAGGAGAGGCTGCACACTAGTGACATAGCCCTGGTCCAGCAAGAGGGAAGGAAGTTGGCTACTGGAGTTTGACTAACTGACCAATACAGATTTTGAGAATGCAGGTATGGTTCCAATTTACTGAAACTTACCATTTTGTCTTTTCAAAGCAAGTATGGCAGTCTTTTGTCTTTTTATACATGACAGACAACTGTTAATACATGATTTTCTTCTTTTGACCCCACACAGAGTTACCTAACTTTAACAGCTGAAAGTGTGAACTTCTATTCTTGCAAAAACATTAATTGACAAATATGGTCACGTTTGGGGCTCACTGTTTAACTGTGTTTTGTCAGGTCAGTAGCATGCACTGGGTGGAGTGTTTCCTCTCTGATGGAGGCTCGCCTTCTGGTAGTGGGGTGTAACAGGATCGTACCGGTCAGGTGAAGAGATTGGCCGCCATGCCGCTGCGTCAGAGTAGAAGAAGGGATGCAGACTCATTCCATCCTTAGGAGACAGATAGGTTTTCCTGGTTCATTAGAGCACGCATTGGAAAACTTTTTAACACATGCTGCTACCGACAACAGGCATGTACATTTTTCACTCGCAGTTTTGGGGAACGTTACTTTTAAAAGTAACTAGTTACAGTTCCCATAAAATAACTAGTTTTGTTACTTTGTTACTTGCTGTAGAAAGGAAGGCATTAAGTTACTCAATTATTTTAAGATTGCTATATTCACCTGTTGGTCACTTATGCCCAGAAGCACACATTTAATGGGATATAATTACGTAGTCAGATATTGCATAGTCAGTGTCAGACACCAGCATATGACATTATCAGTCATTAATCATTATACAGCAGGAGTGACCAATCCTATTATCTCAAGTAATCATATACCACACTGAGAATCAATATTTGCATCTAGTTCTTTAATTAAAAATCTCTTAAATCAATACATTATTTTGTTGTGCAAGTGCCTCTATATTTTCAGGGCAGGCTTATTCCACAGCCTATATGTACAGACTTCAATACTAGATAGATCAATTGCAGTGAGCAATGAAGAACAAAAAACACATCTGTGGCCTTGTACACTGATGAACATACCTTCTCAAAAAAGAAAACCTTCGGCACATTGCAGTTTGAAATGGTAGGTGTATCATGAACTTTAGCAGGAAGTGCGGGTGCTGCCATCTTTGCATCCTTTTGTTCCCACTTGCTACTGGAGTAAATAAACGCTACGTAAAGCTACATTGGTTGCACTGAGGGAAATTGAGTAACGTGTTATTTATTTGAAAAATGAACTAGTAAGGTATTACTTAAATTAAATAACACATTGCGTCACTCATTACCGTTTAAAAGTTATCTGACTACTGCGTTACTTTGCACGCATTACACCCAACACTTCTCACTGGACATTTCTTACTTAAGTTCGGTTAATTTTCTTCCAACTGGTACCTAGACTGGGTCTTGCCAGTCAGTTTTGCTCTTTCATCCATCCAGGGAGCATTGGTTGACACTCTAGACTGAGATGAAAGGGCATCTCTTAATTAAAAGACAATTGGTCATCTGATCTGACAATGAATGGTTGATTAGGTTGCTGACGTAATCCATTTTTCCACTATTACTTATGGGCTTTGTGTCCCTTGACAGTTATTCGGTACACAATGTTTGAGTCGTGTTTATCTTCCATTGAATATAGCCTAGATGGAAAAACATTGTTCATTAGAAACATGAGCCTGTCTCCAGTCCACCCAGCTGCATTCCAGTTACCTCAGAGATTCAGTGTCTCCTACATAATACAAAAACAGTGAATTAAACAGCAACAGGTAGTTGTAAACATTTCTATTAGCGACTTCATACTATAGTATACATAGGCTCTGTTACGGAGCTGTACTGTAGACTCACATGTCCCCCCAGTCCATGAGTGCACATCATCAGCCTGCCACTGCGTTGAGAGATGTTTGTTCCCATGAAAGTAGGGATGTCACAAAAACGTCACAGTACCAACACTACTACCATCACATTGCCAGATTGAATTTGACATCTCAAATGGGGTGCCTTCAATGATATTGTTCACCTGTCTTATTGGCTTAGAGTGGGGCAATACTGTGTTGGTGAGGGTTATTGAGGGGGACACGGGGTGAGGGGTGTTGTTAGGGAGAGAGGGTGAGATGGGGGTTCTGGGTGGGAAGGGGGCCCTGACAGGTGGAAAGAAATCCTCTCCTCCAACCAGCCCCCACCCCTCATCCATCCAAGGGGCCCGTGTGAGGAGAGTAATGAAGTCCAAATTACAGCACAGGATTGCTTGGAACAAGCCCCTATTGTTCGCCCCCGGGGCACACTAAATGAGTGTCACAGCAAGCAGCGGGACTCAGACCGTTACTGCACTGTTTAGTCTGCCGCGTTGTCTCAAGACGGCCCCGTTTCAGAGGGTTCTCAGATCAGACAAATACTGCCCCCATCACCTCCCTCCTCTGCCCTCATCCTTCCTCTGTCCAACCGCCCCCCCAGTCCCCACTGCCCCTCCACCCTTCCTCACCTCAAAATAGGGCAAATCTCCTCTATTGTGTTTCGACTGGCCAGTGTGAAATTGACTATGACGTTAAATGTTTTCTAATGAATAATTACTGAATGGATATGCAGAGGGAATATATGTAATGGATTGTAGACTGCATTTTAAAAACCTTTTTGTCTCTGCTCCGTGGTATTTACAGGACAAAAACACTTGGCCTTTCTCAGAAGTAACAAGGTCTATGGAATGGGAGGGGGAGTATGTTGGGGGTGGGGTGGGGAACTAAGGCCTTTGTGTCAATTAGATCCAATGGATTATCTTTTTTAAATGTTTTTTAGAGAGTTGAGAATCAAAGGATTTCTGCCTTCCAAAGAAGGAGAAAAAATACGAAACCAACAAAAGCTCTGAAAAAACCTTTGGTCCAAGTGTTGATGTTGAGAATGCAAAACAGATGAATGGAATTTTTCCCAGTCTGCTTACTCAAATGTGCTGCTGTTTTTCGGATTTCCAGGTTCCATTTGCACAGGATGAGGAGAGTGTGTTTGGTTGGTGTGTGACCTGTGGTGGCCCATTGGCTGCTGGCCAACACCTTCATATATGCTTAGTATCTGTCATTAGCTTCTGTCTGTAGACTATATCTGAGGACAATCAGAGGGCTTTTCTTCAAAGCCCCTGAGACTAACAGATCCCTCATCGCCTCAGAGCTTACATGGTTTGTGGTTTTCTCCTGCTTCCACATCTCTGCTGTTCAACCAAGTTGAAGTGACTTGACTCAAAAACCTGTTTACGTCAGATGTTATCTTGAATGTTGGCTGTGAGGTTGATATACAGTTAATATGATGTAATATAAATCATATTTATTCCATTGCATTACTACTTACATGATCCCAGGAGCCAAAGGTTATGTCTCTTTGAGATCTCTCATGCATCCATCCCTTTTGTTAAGATTCATGTCTGTAAATGTTTAATTTAGGATGTAATCATTCATATACACTGATGAAACACTAGTCTTCTTCTTCAAGTCCTTGTGCAGGGATCCTGTAAGTGTTATTTCTGTGTTCTTGGCTGTAGGGACGTAAGGCACGCGGGGGGAGGGGTTTGTTGGACATGGAGGGGGCTCTGACTGCCCGGGACCGTGTGGGAATCCAAGACTTTGTCCTGCTGGACACCCACACCAGCGAGAACGCCTTCCTAGACAACCTGAAGAAACGCTTCAACGAGGACCTTATCTATGTGAGTTTATAAGTGGCCAACTTAGAACTACCATTTTTCATGATAGATAGCACAATGTCTAGTGAAGTTTTTAAAGACCCTGTTTGTTATTATAGTTAAACAAAAAACATGCATGTGGTGGACAAAATAACGTAAACAGCTAACAACATGTTCCTATCAAGGGCCTAATAAGTAATAGGCCTTTCGTTTGCCTTCAGAACAGCTCTAATCGTTCTTCGAATGCTGTCTTACAAGTCTGGAACTGTGTGGGATATTGCATCCCCTTCACAAAGGTGGAAATCTACTTCACACTAAAGTTCAATCATGTTCAGATATGGGGATGGGGAGGCCATGGAAGGCGTTGGACATCATCCTGGCGTTCATAAAACCACACTTGAATTCATTTAGCTGTGTGTATGGGGCATTATTAGGTATTGGAACATCATGAGGCAACTTTTTTTCACCATAGGGTGTACCTGGTCCTCTAAAATTTACTTGTGTTCCTTGGCTGTTATACGACCATGCTGAGCAATCATCAGACCCAATGACTCCCATGAGACGGCTGCCCATACCATTCCAGATCCCCCACCATGTTTTACAGTTGGCAGCAGATATAATTGAAGGCATCGTTTGGCTAAATCCTAATGTAAACAAGCCTGGATGTATGAAATAGTGAAAGATGATTCATCAGACCATATTACTATTTTCCATTGTACTTTTGAGGCTTTGAGTAAAAATCCGGTTAAGTGTCTATCGTCAGCTTCAACTTGCGACAACGTCCTCTTGCCGATGCAATTTGACCATGTTCAGCATATCCTGTCATCATTTTAGAGACTGTGATATGTGTTACCTCAAAGAAATAGTCCTTTTCCACATGGTGTTTCTGTTATTTTGTCCACCCCCAAATCTGGCAACACTAGAAAACATTTAGCATGTTCCGAAGAGCTATCACCTTAATGAAATAGAAAAAACAAATCTCTGAACGCAGACATACATAGGCACCCTGCTAGTGTCAGTCAACCCCTACAAAGAGCTGGATATCTACAGTAGAAAACAGATGGACATCTACATGGGCGTCAACTTCTTTGAGCTTCCGCCACACATGTGAGTGTGTCTTTTTGCTGGCCAATGTGTGCGTTTGTGCATTTCTATATGCAAGTTGTAATGTTTTTGGTGAAAGAGAGTGTGACAATTCATGGGATAAGCTCACAAATGCTACAACATTCAAACAGTGTGTGATTGTTCATTAAGTGTTGACTCTTCTGTCTGACTTAATGTCCGGGGTTCATGAATACCCGGAGTAACGTTCTGTACAATGCAGCATGTACTTCCTTTCTTTCAAACTGTAATGATTTTTTTGGCCCAGCATCGTTGAAGACCTAATTAACTGTAGAATGTGAACCTGCACATCACCTTTATACACCCTTTGTATTACTATAGTTATGCCCTGGCGGACAACGCCTATCACACCATGTTGACTGAGGCCAATAACCACTTCATCCTCATCTCTGGTGAGAGTGGTGCCGGCAAGACCGAGGCTTCCAAGAAGATCCTGCAGTACTACGCTGTGAGCTGCCCCAGTGTCTCCCCAATGGACCGTGTCAGGGACCGAATGCTGCTGTCCAACCCCGTGCTCGAGGTCTGATCCGGTTGTTCCCATCACTCTCTGTTATCACATAATCTGGTCAAGGCTGATCCATTATGCTGGGCTGTGGTCACTGTTCTCATAGCTATTAGGTACCAACAAATCCGTGACCAGGCTGTCTCACATACTGGATCTCAAAGTGGGAAATCACTCAGAGATCCACACCTCTGTGTTTCCCAACAGGCTTTTGGCAATGCCAAAACACTGAAAAATGATAACTCTAGCCGCTTTGGGAAGTACATGGATATCCAGTTTGACATCCAGGTAAGGATGGTTTGAATCTATTAGCATATGTTCTTATAGTAAACAGGTGGCTTGCATATTGTTTATTCTTTTTAATAATTTTGCTCCACTAGGATTTCTTTTCAGTTGACCAACTTATATGGCCCCTTTGTTGAAATCCTTTCTATTTCAACAAAGGGGCCATATAAAGTTGCTATAGGAATCAGTTTTGTGAGATGTGTGAAAATGGGTCCAGGTCTGGCATTAGTTCATTTAGACTGATTGATTGTTGATGACATGTCTACTCTCCAGGGGGAGGCGGTGGGAGGACACATCCTGAGCTACCTGCTGGAGAAGTCCCGGGTGGTCCACCAGAACCAAGGCGAAAGGAACTTCCACATCTTTTACCAGCTGGTGGAAGGAGGGGAGGAGGATCTGTTGCTTCAGCTTGGCCTTGAGAGCAACAGCCAGCACTACAGCTACCTGGTGAAAGTATGGGCAACCACTATGTCCACTGACTGGCTAGCTAAAGCTAAGCCAATGGCTGGCTGCCCTGCGTCTGCGCCTCAGTACAATGTTGACTCCCTCTCTCCATCAGGGCCAGTGTGCCAACATGACTTCAGTCAATGACCAGAATGACTGGAGGACGGTGAGAAACGCCCTGTCTGTAATCGAGTTTGACGACGGTGACATACAAGTGAGTTGCTGTCATATCTTACTACACTAGGCTTTACATTATACTTTCAGTGAGTGAGTGTGTGTGAGTTTGTTTGTGTGTGTGTATGTGTATGTGTGTCTCCAGCTAACTGCTTACAGATACATGGGTTCCACTTAAACTCTAACTCTAACTCCATTCCCTTCAGGACCTGTTTGGGGTCATAGCAAGCGTCCTCCACTTAGGGAATGTTCAGTTTGAGAGTGACAACAAAGGCAACGCCAAGCTGAACAACAGCACAGAGCTACGCTGGGTGTCAACTGTAAGCTCTGTTAGTCCTTAGTCTCCCTTCATGTTGTCCTTAGTCTCCCATCACGTTGTCCTTATTCTCCCTCCACGTTGTCCTTAGTCTCCCTTCACGTTGTTCTTATTCTCCATTCACGTTGTCCTTCGCCTCCCTTCATGTTGTCCTTAGTCTCCCTTCATGTTGTCCTTAGTCTTCCTTTACGTTGTCTTTAGTCTCCCTTCACATTGTCCTTATTTTCCCTTCACGTTGTCCTTATTCTCCCTTCATGTTGTCCTTATTCTCCCTTCACATTGTCCTTCGTCTTCCTTCATGTTGTCCTTCGTCTCCCTTCACGTTGTCCTTATTCT
>JACXGI010002664.1:0-32749 GCA_016801175.1 Esox masquinongy
CGGGCTCTCATAACACCTGAGCAGTGCCACAGACTGATTGACTGCATGCCATGCCGCATTGCTGCAGTAATTCAGGCAAAAGGAGCCCCAACTAAGTATTGAGTGCTGCACATGCTCATACTTTTCATGTTCATACTTTTCAGTTGGCCAACATTTCTAAAAATCCTTTTTTTGTATTGGTCTTAAGTAATATTCTAATTTTCGGGGATACTGAATTTGGGATTTTCATAAGTTTTCAGTTTTAATCATCACAATTAAATGAAATAAACATTTGAAATATATCAGTCTGTGTGTAATGAATGAATACATTATCCAAGTTTCACTTTTTGAATGGAATTACTGAAATAAATCAACTTTTTGATGATATTATAATTATATGACCAGCACCTGTACTTCTTAGCCTACTGTTAGCAAGTGGATGAAAGTCAACTAATTCAAGGGAAGATGGAATATATTTACTGAATTAATGTTACCTCTGGAAAAAATATTTGGCCACAAAACGCTACGTAAAGTTCAGCTGTGGAATCGAAAGGCGGTTGAGAGTGCAGAAAATGGTGAGTTAAGCAAATGGCATATAGCTGGCTAGCTTAGCTAACTAGCTTCTCTAGACTCTTCCATCCAATAATCTCAATGTTGTGTTTTGCAAGAGTGCTTGACATAAAAATGACTTAAAACGGTATACTTTTTTAAAATGTCATGGTATATCGTCATATGTAAAAATTTTAGACTGGAATTTTAAAAGTATTTAGAAAAATAACATTCAAGTCTACTTATTTCAACCAAAAAAATACACGTAAAATAAAATGCAGGTTCATGGAATACACACACAAGTATTCGAACACTAAATACTTTTCGGGTATTCGAATATTCGACTATCCGTGCCCATCCCTAATCGATACTGTATCAATGTCATTCACGAATGTCTTCTAGTTCTGTAGTTTTGCGTGTCAACCACACGGCTTCCTCCATACACGCCGTCGCTTTTTTATCACACCAACGGTCATTGAGCCGATGTTCCATGAGAACAACACCCTGTGCTTCGCGCGTTATGTAGTAGCGCTCATGTGGTATCGGTAGTTTTAAAAAAAAAAAAAAAAAAAAAAAAAAAAAAAAAAAAAAAAAAAAAAAAATTTTAAACATGTATTTCGGTTAACCGAATACTATTCGATTAACAACACATACTATTCGGATAGTAAAATATGGTCCAATGCACATCCCTAGTATCTATCAATATAGGTGATGATAACTGGCTTTTTGGTTAAGTGAAAAGACGAGAGAATCGTGTAGGCGGCGAAGTGTTTGTCTATCCTGAACAAATCCTAATATCCACCAGAACTGTTTTATTTTAGGCTTCCATTTACGTAGCCACATAAGGTTATAGCCAGCGAAGTTTTTGTCTGTCCTGAACCTCAGGCATAATGCGTTTTGACTGTTGCGGGAGTCGAAACGCGGGACCTGATGTCCTGTAGCCCACGTCTCTAACCACTACGCTATTTAAGAAGGGGTAGTCAGTCACTCAGTTAGGCACTCACTCACTCAGTAAGAGACATTCGCTCTTCTAGGCCGGCTCCGCTTACGTGGCCTGGCAAAAACAAAAATTACTTGCTCCGCGCACAAATAAGTCACTGTATTTGTTTATTTAGGTCATACTCATTAGCGCAGGTGTTTGTGATGTTAAAGGATACTCAGCGGTGTACTTTTGGGTAACTGAGGTAATGTTATCCTAGCTAGCTAGGGCCTTGTAGTAGTCCCCCACCAGTCCCCATCAACCACTCACTGATCCAGGGCCTTGTAGTAGATGTCCAGGTCCTTGTTTGCCAGCTCTGTGGTCCTCATGACAATCATCCTGTCCCGGAAGCGCTCGTCTGCTTTGCCATACTGGTCCTCTCGGAGCTCCTTCCGGAAGCGGATGATCTCCTCCTCGAAGCCCTTCTGTCGGCCCAGCGCCACGCTGCGGTTCTTCTTCAGGTCCTCCACATGGCGCTCAGACTCCCGGCGCTCACTGGGGACGAGAAACAGGGTCAACGGCTATGAAACCTAAAACAACAAGTCAATAATGTATTTGTCAACGGAAGCCCAATCTGTAAGTCGCTCACTAACTTCATCCAGAAAGCATGATATACAGGCAGTGGCCAGGAATGTAGGTACACCCAACTTGTGCCTGATCAGATCCCTCATAATTTGAACTAAAAATCACCAGAAATCTTGCTAAACGTTTGTTTAATTTAAGGAATCTGAAGCTAATCACACGTGCTAGGTCTTTGGACCAGGCGCATGCAAGCATTGTCAAAGAGGCAGTCTTACTTGCGTAGCTGCAGGACCTGCATGTTCCCCATTTCCTTCATCAGAGACTCTTGTTTCCCGGTCACTTCCTTCAGCTCCTCGATGCGCTTCCTCAATGTCAGGTTGTCCTGCAGCCAACGTTCTTGGACCTTAAAGCGCAAATGACAGTTATAACCACTTCCTTTCATCGTTCCTTCGTCAAGGAACAGTGGTGAGTTAGTGAATAGGAGAGCAAAAGGAGAGACATGGACATAGAATAAAGGAAAAACAAGAGAGAAGCAATTTGAGCTCACCTTCTGAGTATCTATGTCCTGCCGGATGTTTCCGATGTCTTTGTTAATCTTCTCCTTGTTCTTCTCGGCCTCATGGAGCTGAGTACTGATCTCTTGGAGCTCTGCCTCTTTTTGCTTCAACAGAGACCACACATATGTTTGCCAGACGTACTGAAATAATGTTTAAGACGAGGACAAGAAAAAAAAAAACAGGATCAATGTATACCTCCTTGTAGTCATCCTTGCCCTCTCCTGTGTATTTGGTGATCGCCCTTTCTAGGGTGTCCATATTTTTCTTTTTGTCCTTGATGCCATTTATCTGGGATGGAGGGACAGAGCAGGTAGTCAGTAGTGCTGCATTAAAATAAACAAGAACAATAATGACATGACTGAGACACTGCACACCGGCCAAAGACATGAGGACCCCCAACAAACTGCAGGAATGCCGTAGTCAGAAGAAACACGCAGGGCTTCGTCAACGCACTGACAGAATTGGCCAGGCCAGGGCGTGAATAAGGACAAGGGTGAAGGGTGGGGTCGCTGGTACCTTCTCCTGGCCCTCCTCCTGTTTCTGCTTCCTGCGTTCCATCAGGTCAAGCCTCTCCTGCTGCAGCTTCTCCAGGGTGGCGGACAGGGGGGCCATCTGCTCCTTGGCTTCCTGGATTCAACATGTGGAAGGAAAAACCAAAATAACGAGTAAGCTACACGCTATGACCATCTTTTATCACTTCAAGACTAAAAAATCCCCAGTCAATACACAAATTACAGATAAGGAAACATATCACCACCACCATCAAAGGGATAGCTAGTCATTTTGGTAATGAGATGTTAATCTACTAGTCTCGAGTGAGATGAAATTGTGCATACCAAATGTGCAGTTACGGCTAGAATATAGTTAGAACATCGGCTACTCAAAAGTCTTGTTAGAATTGCTAAGTGGCATTGGCACAAGGATTAACAGTTTTTAGGAACATCACATTATTCCAGAAGACCTCAAGTTGATGCTAATGCTAGTTCACACTGCCACACATAACATCCATGAACTGCCTTCCACACCAAATGCAGATACACTGAAACACAGCAATGGATGTCGCAAATGAGAATTTGTTTCGGGAGAAGGTCTGGTAATCCCTTCCCCGTTTCAGGATATTAACTTCCATTTGGTGCTGAACAAAAACAACACTGGTGCTCTAGCAGGAGACCTGAACAGGATCCACCTTTCAAGCATCGACTGGTGGCCTGGTGGGGGGGTCACTGCCAAAATCCTGAACTATCCTGCTGACAAACCGCCTGTGGTTACACAGCTACGCCAACACTGACACGTTTAAGACGGGTCCAGCTGGTCTCCTCAGCCAGGTGTTACCCTGAGGTCCCGGTGCAGAGCCTGGATCTCCGCGGTCATCTCCACACACTGCTGCTCCAGTTGCTGCTGCTTCTGCATGTCGCTGGAGATCTGTAGCTTCTCTGCCCGGATCTCGTTGACGCCGCTCTTCAGGGTCTGGATCTGATCCTGCTGGTCCTGGATCATCTTACGCTTCATCTCCATCTTGCTGGATGCTGCAAGGAATTAAATAGTATTGGAATTCTTTGTGCTTGTATGTGCTGTTATATAGATATCATCATATAGCTGCACAGAACTGCTCTAAATACACTATTACAGTATTCGCTATCTCAGATGTACTATGTACTTCACATAAAATACCAACAAGTAATCACTAATCTATTAGATTTCCTAAAGGGAAAATCCTGACTTGTTGTCGTGCATTTTGCAGGCAGCCAACCGGTTTTTCCTGACGAGGCCCCAGTCTAAGGTCAGTTTAAACAGGTCTTTCTGACGAGGCCCCAGTCCAAGGTCAGTTTAAACAGGTCTTTCTGACGAGGCCCCCAGTCCAAGGTCAGTTTAAACAGGTCTTTCTGACGAGGCCCCAGTCTAAGGTCAGTTTAAACAGGTCTTTCTGACGAGGCCCCAGTCCAAGGTCAGTTTAAACAGGTCTTTCTGACGAGGCCCCAGTCCAAGGTCAGTTTAAACAGGTCTTTCTGACGAGGCCCCCAGTCCAAGGTCAGTTAGCCCCTGGCAGGTCTTACTTGTGTCCTGGCAATGCTGGGTCTCCTGTTTCTCCTGGTTCACCTGCTGGATGGTGCGGCTCAGATCCACTCCCTGGAGTTTGGCAGCCTGCTGGGCAATCTTCCTCTCCACATCCCTCAGGTCCATCTGTAGACCAATGACACACACAGACTACCACATCAGCTGAGAATGGAACAGAGGAGAGGAAAGAAAACAACAACAGAGAAGCATATAAAAAGAAAATAAAAATCAGAAAAAGATTTCAACGTCTCAACGCGGCAAACTTCACGTTAACAGCCGAGACCACACATGGCGTTGTGTTATAGGTCCCGACCTGGTATCTGTCCATGAGGGAGATGTCCTGCAGGCAGGCCTTGGCTGTGTCCTCCTCTGACATCTGAGTGGACAGCAGGGTCTCCTGCTCCTCCACATCTCCTTTCAGCCTCTCAATGTCCCGGTTGACATTCTGCAGCCGGTTCCTCAGCTCAGGAAGCTCCTTCTCCTTCAGCTCCACAATAGACTGCCTAATGGTTAGCAGAGAGAACAGCCCAGGTCAGGGTTCTTCAATCGTTGTCTGACCGGGGGTAACCTTTGGTTGATAAGAACCCTGACCTAGGTGGAGAGAGGGCTTATATGGGAATCGGGTGACAAAGGGCCACGGCCAGAACTGAGCAGGACATTTGAAAGACACAGCGACAGCAGCTGTAGTGGGTGAACCTCACTGCCCCAGTTAAAGAGCGGCGACTCACTCAAAATACATCTTTTTGAAAACATGTCAATCTATCTATTATGAAGCAGCGTAACATAAACCTCTCTCATAGGATACATGCAACTTAGATGCCCCATCAGAACACGCGTGCCTCCTCTAGTACAAGCACACACTACCACCTAGTGGAAGCACACTACAACTGCAACCTGATCCGACAGCCTCCCGACGACAGAGCCCCAGCGCCGGTTCCCTACTCACCGGATAGGCTTGAGGGCCATCATCTCGTCCTTCCTCCTCTCTTTCTTCTTCAGGTCCTGCTCGGTGTTCTTCAGCTTGTCGGGGACCAGGCGCAGCTTGGACTGCATGTCGCTGATGACATCCTGGAGCTCGGCCTCCGAGGGGAAGACGCGCTGGCAGACGGGGCAGCAGGGCTCGCCCTCCTCTGTCAGCTGACTGATGAACTGCGTGTACACCGCCGTGGCACCCGCCAACATGGCTGCGAGTACACAGGACAACGCCGCATTCCAGGCGTTATTCACAGGGAAGTGAAAAGAAAAAAAAACGCTCAGCTAAAACCAACGCGTCACAGGCCGGGCACGCCGCGGTGCGCAGGATATAAATTTTTGTCACAAGGAGCGGCAACGCCTCCGATGTAGTTATAACCTCACGGGCCGACTCCAGGTTACCTCTTTGCTTGGAGGTCTTCTCCAGGTCCTCCTGCAGCTTGCCCAGGTCCTGCTGGAAGTCCTGACTGCCGCACACGTTGAACACCTTCTCCTCGTAGCCGGCCAGCTGCTGCTCCTTCCTCCTGATCTCTGCGGAGCAGTGGCTCTTATTTTGCTCCCCGGATGTCAGTTCCTTACTGTGAACACATCACGGTCACACATACGGGGCACATCTGGAGCGTCTAACCGCTACAACACAACCAGAGGTTCATTTGCGTGCGGCAGAAACACTCACTTGAGCTTGGCCAGTTTCTCCCGGGTGGATTTGATCTCTTTTGACTTGGCATAGATCCAGTCCTCTAGCTCCTTTTTGTTCGGGAAGTGACCGAGCAGAGACACTAGGTCCTCGTTGTGCCTCGACTTGATCTTCCTCACCTGTTCTTCTTTATCTGTCTGTGGGAAAGAGAGAGGACCGTAGGCTGATGTTTCTACTGACCAGATCAGAGTGAAAACTGGTTCAGAGTGAAGGTTCGAGCGGGCAACTAACCAGAGTAACTAAAACAATCAAATATATGTTCTACACTGAGCTGTACACGAAACAATTCACATCTGCACATGGTTCATCATATACTTCACATCTCAATTGTGTAAACTGACAAACTATCACGCATAACCTTTTGCAGGCGTCTTTTATAATCTTGTTTTTAGATGACCCTACCTTATCCTTTTTGAGCATGTCCATCTGTGTTCGAACGGAGGTGTGTGTATTCAGGGTCTCCATCTCCTGGTCCAGCTGACGCAGTTTGCGGTCCAGCTCTGCCTTGCTCTTCTGGAGCTCCAGCACTTCCGCCTTCAGCCCGTCCACATTGGAGCTCTGCACAGCGCTGTCCAGCTCCCGCTCCTGTAGACACATCACAGCAGAATCAAGCATGATACGACTTAGCACTGAATTAAAAAAGGACCTTGTTCCTTATATAAGGCACCTATTATGGAATTGGACCGTACAGATGGTCAGTGGTGGGTTGTTGTCAAGGGAATGGGTAATACACAACCAATAAAATTATTCCTACATCAGCAGTTATCACAAAGGGCTTTTACAGATACCAAACAGGAAGCAACAACAAGGGGCGTGTGCGCTCGTACCGCATTGGTGAGCTCCGTCTCCAGCTCCTGTAGCCGGGTGGAGGAGCCCTCCAGTCTCTGAAGGCCAGACCTGACGTTCCTCAGCTCCTGCTGCTTCTTGTCCTGCAGGTCCTTCTTCAGCTCCATGGTACTCTCCAGGCCGGTCTTCTTGTCTCGGATCTCGTCAATGCTGCGCTGCTTCAAGGCCTCCTTCTCTTGCATGTCCCTCTGCAACACATTTGGAAACATGTCTCAGAAGAGCACAGCAACAAAAGTGTGAGGAGACAGTATCCATACTGTCATGACATGGTCTAATCAGAGGTGCGTCCATGCGAGCTCTGGGCGGAAAGGGTCTTCTTCCTACCATGACTTGCTCAGCGGCCTCAGTCTCCTGGTCAAGTCTTTCTTTGACCTGGAGGCGGAAGCTCTGGAGCTGCCGGTCACTGAAGGGTGCCCGGTCATAGCCGTCCATCTCCAGATAGGCTGCCAGGGCTCGGACTTGGGAGTCGCGGGCCTTAATGTTCTGGGTGTGGTGGTCGGACTCCAGCTGGAGGCGGCCTTAGCGGAAAAAGTGAAAAAAACGCAATCATTTTCAGGTAGGCACTATATGTTTAACATTCAATGTTGTCTATTGACCATCTCATTGGTGGCATGTTCACTCAGTGGGTCGTAATGTTCGCATCTACAGAAGTGTATCTCAATGACAAATCATATTCACTGACAGTCCATATAAGAACATTCACATCAAATGACTAAAACGCACAAGTTGGAACTCTGTGGGTCAGCAGATCACACCTTGTTCCACTAGAAGGTCCGACTTGAGGCGGGTCAGTCTCTGGCACTCTCTCAAAGCCCGCTCCACATCCCTTTGGCTGTCTGTGAGCTTCCTCTCCTTTTCCTTCACTGTCCTCTGGTGGTTCTGGTAAATCTCCTGCAGTTGCTCATCAGAGCCCTGGAACACCTGAGCCCCGCCCAGAAGCCACACAACAGGGTCTCACTTACAGGCCTAGGGCTGCAAAATTCAGTGACCTTCCAGTTAATTCTCTGGTTTTCCAGAAATCCGGGCAGGACGATTTCGGATTTCCTACTTAATCCCTTGCGATTAGGAGAAGACTTAAACTGGGATTTTGGAAAGAAAACAAAAACAGGAAATGTATGGAAAGTTCACTGAATTCTCCTGAACTACAAAGGCCACGTCCGGGAAACGTTCTTAGACAAGATAGAAACACCATTAAAGATAAAAAGTGGGAATTGCGAGGAGTTCCAAAATAACTGTTTTTGTTTTTTAAGATATGCAATTAAGGACGTATTACACTCTGGTCCTTCGCTAGCGGGTGTTGACCTCACCAGTTTATCTAGGGACAGTACTCCCCATTGATGAAAATGCGACAGTGCTCGACTACTGTACCCAAGACATGCTACTGTGAAACACTCGTCACACCTGCTCCATCTTCTCCTCCAGTTCCTGGTTGTCTTCTTCCATCTGCCTCTTCCTGCTGTCTAAGGCTTTGACTTCATTGTCGAGCTTCATCACTTTCCCCAGGTTATCGTCAATGTCAGCCAGTCGGTTCTGAAGCAGAACCGGTAGAGAAACTTAATGACTGTTATGCTGTCATGTTCAAACTAAATTTATAAACAAAAAATGACACAGTATCTATTTGTCCTTACGACTAATGACAAAAACTTTGTCCTTAAGACTAAAATTTGTCCTTAAGACTAATGACAAAAACGATATGCAAAAAGTAAAAATAATAATATCTTAATGTATTTGATAGTGGCATATAGGACCAGTTCTGCTATGAACACATTAAAACCATGCCTTGTGTATGCTGTTATTCGCCTGTCTTGGCACTCTAGTCTTGTGATTGGCAAATAAAAGTAGTGGCCATTATTTTATTGCAAAAACCATGTGTTATTGTTAGAGAACACAATACTTCTGGCATTTTTGGAAAGCACAGATTCTCCCCCTGGCAATAAAACCCTGTTACACTTGTGACTCAAATGTTGCCCAGCCCTACGGCATTAACCATGACAACATGATCAGATTTCAAAGAGCACACACAACTGTGCAGGCAGCAGAAAGTGAAAACTTTGGAAGGAGTTTGTAGACCTACACTAACCTCTTTAGCTCATTATGGCTGACATTGGTTAAAATCTTTCTGAATAGCAATGTTGCCAGCTGAAGTATAAATGGACTAGCTGAACTGGGTTACCTGAATGTGCACATGGTAAAAGAAAAACAAATGACCGTGACATAAACCAGTCTAGAATTTACCAGAGTTTTTAAAAAAAATGGCTAACATGTAAAAGAAAAAGAAATAAACAAAACATTAAAACTGAATGTAAATTAACTGCCTGAACGTACACTACACATGCCGTATAAAAAACAAATAAAGAATATCATCATCATCATCACATGATAACACTTCTATTTAACTCATCAGTTAAAACACTGTTCCCTTTCTGTAGGATACTTAAAGGATGTACTCCGCCTCTAAATTGGCTTCCATACGACACACTATATAAAACAACAACACCACATGTGTGGACCTCCACCATTATACTGCTAGAAAAAATTATTATCTGTGGAACGAGGACCCACCTCCAGGGGCTCAATCTGGCCGTCTATCTTCTGAACGGTCAATTTGGAGGAGGCCAGCTGGGTCTCCTTGGAGGAGAGCAGATCCCTGATCTCCTTGGCCTTCTCCTTGTTCTGCTTCAGGAACCTCAGCTCCACCTGGCACTCCCTTACCTGGTTGGATTGTTTTATTCTGAGTTGCCTCAGGGTCTCCAGCACCTTGATGTATCTGACGGGGAGGGCCAACCATTAGTCCGCAGGTGAATTCTTTATTTATATTAATTTCTATTGGAAAATAATGGTTTTCCAGGCAGGAGGGTGAAAGAAAGGGTTACGTGAGTTGAAATGAAATATTAATTTTAGGTAGCTGTTGTTAGATTTACCTGCTCACTAAGTAAAACAACAGTCAACACAGTAACCCATTTACTAGATCAAAAGATCAGACTAAACAAGATGGTGTGAAGTGCCATGAGTCGAAAGACAGTTCAGTTAAAATTATCACTATAGAGGGACCTTGAGCAACACTACTTTAACAGTACCTTGTAGCTGAGAAGATAGCATCAAATTTTGTCTTGAGGGCCTTCCCTTCCCCGAGGGGCCAGTTGGACTCCTCTTGGTGGCAGAAGATGACGTGGTCAAGGACAGCTTTGGACACACCCAATGCTGAGATCATCTCTCTGTCCAGCTCCGCACACTTGGAACTCAGACTGACCTTCTCTCCATGCCTGGGGCAGATCACAGTGTCAATCAAAGTTTAAGGCGCAGCCAAGGTTATGAGTTTGATTTGACCCCAAAAAAGGAATTAGGCCAATTACATTTTAAGTCAAATTTCCCTCAGGCACAATAAAGTATATAATATCCAAGACCTGTTTTGGTCCTTGAGGAACTTTTTAGCTATTTTACAAAGCAGTAATTTATTGTCGAGTATATACTGTAGCACTGCTAGACAAATTATAGGTAACTCCTTAAAAAACACCTTCATTGCATATTCAAGACAGTAGTGTATTTACTGAGGGAGTTTTCTAAAGAGCACAGAAGGTTGATCTTAACGTTAACCTGCATTTTTTGCAGTGCTTTTTTGGAAACATAAATAACATCTTTCAATATCAGCAAGAAATTATTTTCATAAGGCCATAAGTGAAATTCCTATACACAGACTGAGATGTCCCCATATTATGCTAATTAACCATCTAATTAACACATTTCTGCTTTGGACATCCATGTGTTACCTAAGAAATACACAAATGGGTAGTCTCAATAGCTTTCTGTGACATATTTCACATGTTGCCAGCTATTACCACTACAAAATGCAGGACAATTCCATAAGATACATTGTTTGTATTATTTAAGAATATAAACATAGAAATGTGTGGATTTGGTAGATTACCCCTTTAATTCAAAAAATGTAAAAGACTATTAAAGGGGCAATTTGCAGGTCCATTTTAAGATTATAAAATTATAAACAGTGAATAAGGAGACCGTTATATTAACTCACTTGATCCTGGTGATGACCCCCTCCAAAGTTTTGAACTCCGGTGTCTTCTTGCCCTTCTGTGTGGACTGCATTGACCTTTGAACTGCAACCTTCTCCCCGTTGACGTCAGTGAACTGCAGTCGGATTTGAGCTCGCACCTCCGTCTCATGAGCATCCTAAAACACCAAAGACAATAGTGGGTTTTAGTTGAACATGTGACCTGACAGGAGATTTGACCGGATTATTGCACTTGGTTGACTAAGTCTTATTTGGACACTGATTGAGAGGAAAAAAACTAAACCAGCAGACACTCGGTCCTCCGTGGAATTAATCTGGTGTAGGCTAGGGCAAATAGGCAACAGGCCATTTGGCATGGCTGCCCTGGTTGTTGGCTGCCCTGCTTGATGGCTGCATTGTTTTGGGCTGTCAAGACTCAGGCAAATCAAGTTCAAATATAATCAAACATTGTTTCTGACATTGTGTTGCTGTCAACCACCGTCAGTAGACAAATGATATTGTCCCATCGCTAAAAACCAAAAGTAGCTGCTTATAGATGTCAAAGTGTGACACGGCTGGCATCATAGCAAACGTTCCTTTTTCATGAAGTACTTCTTCTGCTTCTGATATTTTATTCAGGTAATTCTTTGATTCCAGGCACACTCTACTCATTGTTTTCCATTGTGTCTCCTCTGTCAATGTAAATTCAGATACAATTTGTTTGATTATATTTTTATTAGGGGTGGCAATCATTTTGACACCTATCTTTTTTAGTAGCCTATATTTTAATGTTTATAAACAGGCTCTTTGAGCTACTGTATGAGTATAAAATAAAATTGTTCAGCATAATGCCTTTTTTGTACATCTTTATCGAGGGTCCCAATAATGTTGGAGGTGACTGTGTATGTGTGTTTGTGTATAGTATATAGATTTAAATGTCTACCTTGTCACATATTAGAGATAAACTCAAAAAGCCCAACAAGAGGTCCTTACCTTCGGATCATGAACAAATGTATTTCCTTTGCTCCCTGGTGGAAATTCTCCAGCCGTTACGTACTTCAGACACTCAATGATAGTCTGTGGACAAATGAGGATGAGAAAGAAACAGTGGGTGTGTAGACAGTGGGTATTACAGAAAAAAATAATGGGATTGCATGGAATGTCAATGAATGTAGCGTACTGTAACGTGTACAGGGCAGCAACCTACCGTTTTACCTGCACCGTTGGGTCCCACTAACACCGTCAAGGGATTAAAGAATGAAATTATCTGTTTGTCTTTGTCTTCCACGCCAAAGCTCCTCACTCCGAGGATGCTCATCTTCTCAATCCTGGCCATGTCGGCACCTTTATTGAGTTCAGCTGAAATTGAGGGCAAGAGGACAAAGAATCTCAGCAGATGCCAACTTCTGAAAAGCAAACTAATTCAATTGTTGTATGGCCATAACTCAAACGCCCCCCTTCTCTAGTCTCGTAGATGAACTCACTGAAGTTTCGAAATATTTTTTTAGGCATGTATGCATTATTGACTGGCAATAAATGAAGAAAGATACAGCCGAGGTTTTGCTGAAAGCACAATCGTCCAGATTCGAGACGATGTGGTAGTAGAACATGTACACCAGAGGCAGCAGAGTATGACTGCTGGAACATCTGACGGCATTCGGGACAAATCTTAGATATTACATTCTGTCATGTCATTAACTAACATTAGTTGTGTAACCTAGATAAGTACATGTATTCATTTGGAAAAACTGTAAAAGCTCCTAATACGTAGGTACTAACGTACTGCTTTGGACCACACGAATATGTGATATACAAACATTGTTCAAACGTGCCACTGACTGTTATAGAAGACTGACAAGCTAGCTAACGTAACGTTAAATATGTAAGGGCAGTACATTGCCAGCTAGTTAGCTGCACAGTACACTGCAGGCTAGGCTTGAGTAGCAAACAAACTTGGAAAGAACACTAACAGGATAGCTAACAGCAAAACACGAAACAGAGCATGGACTCAACGACCAACTCGTGCGCTATGTGAAAAGTTTACGTCAGGGTATATTGACAATTGAAAAAAATACCTTATTAGCTTTTGTTATAGTACTAACAGTTGATACCTGACTTGCCGCGCTGACCAAATTCGTGACGTCACTTAGCCGCTCATCAAAACGCGACTGCTGGTGTTCTGACTTTTTTTGTCCAGAAGAGGGCAGGTATGTTCTGGGAAGGAAGCCGTTAAGTTTCCCTTAATTGAAATAAATACACATTTGACACCATTTTCATTATATCCAACTCATTAGACTTTTATTATTTATTGAGAGTTGCGATTGTCCAGGGCATTCATTGCTAATTGGGCAATACGAAACTGAGGTGAAAAACAAATACAAAAATAGGTATTTGTGATATGCGCATGATTACACAGTATAATAACCATAATGAATTGCTTGCGTGTTCACCGCACAATGCTCGTAATAAACATTATTCAAAAGCCCTGCCTATATAGCATTTTCATACAGGCAGTACATTATTTGAGAGACCATCTGTCTTGCAAAATGGATTGTCATCAGAAGAGATTCCCATTTTCGCTCCTAGCTTTACGTGCCCTTCATACATTAATGCTGTCCAGGTCCAACGCAGTTGATGGATTGAAATGTTACGGATTGGATTCTTTGGAAGAGAAAACCTGAATCAGTCCAGAAAAGCATGTCCTGATGAGTTTGGTGGCTTGGCATAATTGACTTCGCCCTCTCTCATGAATACAAAAAGGAAGCTTAAAGAAAAATGTTAATGAAAATTGTAGCATGGTAGTGAATTGAGGTTGCATAGACAATAAGAACACTTCCGAAGTTATTGAGATTAAGGAACACTTTCACGGAATATATTACAGCCTGGATTTTTCACATTCAGATGATACAGCACTGTTGTGGTATATATTTTATTTCTCGACATTATGTATTGGTTGAATATTTCACGTCATTTATTTTTAAAGACTTTCATCCATCCTGTTTTCCTTTTCTGTCAGATTGTCCGACGAAATACACACACACACACACACACACATACACACACACACACACACACACACACACACACACACACACACACACACACACACACACAAACTTGATTTAATTTTTGGTGTAATTCTCATGAACCTAACTGCACAACTTGGGAAGATACTGTATAATCAATGTTTTCATATTTCTGCAGATCGTGTTGTCAACCCACTTTCTTCTAAAAACAGAATAACATCTACACACTTCAATGGATATCAGTCAACACAGAGGTAATCATATGTTGAAGTCTATGGCTCAGGTGACGCAATATGATCTGTTGGCAGACTGATTGATAATACTGTTACACAGATCACATGTCATCTACAAACAAATTGCCATTCATGGTTTATATAAAACCTCAGGACTCAGTCACAGCAGCCATCTTCCAACCCACCTGCAATGAAGAGCCCAGAGATATGACACCTTGGTTGAAATTAGAATCTCAGAGAATTTGTTTACACACACCAACAAACACACACATACAGCTCTGTAAAAAATTAAGAGACCACTCCTAATTTTTCTTAAATCAGCATCTCTACATGTATGGCAGCCATTCCATTCCAGTGCCTGTTAAATTCCAACACAGGCACAACTCATTTTTCTTAATGAGGTACTGATTAGGTGATTACCTGAACCAAATCTAATTTAACGAGGAAAAGTATAAAAACCACTGCTGTGGTCATCACTATCCTCTTGCAATAGGACCAGCTGGATGGCAAAAACAGTGCAAGTAGTACCTCAAAGGTGATTTGAATAAAAAAATAACCATTCAGCATGACAAAATAGTTGAAAAGAAAAGCTTTGAGTGAGGAAAATAAGGGCTCAATTCTGACTTTTCTGGCAGAGGGATACAGTGAGCGTCAGGTTGCTTCCATCCTGAAAATTTCAAAGATGGCGGTGTGTAAGAACAAGGTCAAGCAACAGACATTGGGGACAACAAAGCTACAGAATGGCAGAGGGTGAAAACGACTGTCCACTGACTGAGGTGACCGACAACTCATTCGAATGTCACTCAACAAACGTAGGATGACATCAAGTGACCTACAAAAAGAATGGCAAACAGCAGCTGGGGTGAAGTGCACGGTGAGGACGGTTCGAAACAGGCTCCTAGGGGCAGGGCTGATGTTGTGCAAAGCTAGAAAAAAGCCCTTCATCAATGAGAATCAAAGAAAATCCAGGCTGAAGTTTGCAAAAGACCATAAGGATTGGACTTTTCAGCATTGCCCAACACCTGGTCGTCTAATGGTTAGACGGAGACCTGGAGAGGCCTACAAGCCACGGTGTCTTGCACCCACTGTGAAATTTGGTGGAGGAACGGTGATGATCTGGGGATGCTTCAGCAAGGCTGGAATCGGGCAGATTTGTCTTTGTGAAGGACGCATGAATCAAGCCAAGTACAAGGTTATCCTGGAAGAACACCTGCTTCCTTCTGCTCTGACAATGTTCACCAACTCTGAGAATTGTTTTTTCCAGCAGGACAATGCTCCATGCCACACAGCCAGGTCAATCAAGGTGTGGATGGAGGACCACCAGATCAAGACCCTGTCATGGCCTGCCCAATCTCCAGAACTGAACCCCATTGAAAACCTCCGGAATTTGATCAAGAGGAAGATGGATGGTCACAAGCCATCAAACAAAGCCAAGTTACTTGAATTTTTGTGCCAGGAGTGGCATAAAGTCACCCAACAGCAATGTGACAGACTGGTGGAGATCATGCCAAGACGCATGAAAGCTGTGATTAAAAATCAGGGTTATTCCACCAAATATTGATTTCTGAACTCTTCCTAAGTTAAAACATTAGTATTTTGTTGTAGAAAAATGAATATGAATTTGTTTTCTTTGCATTATTTGAGGTCTGAAAACAATGCATCTTTTTTTGGTTATTTTGATGAGTTGTTATTTTCTACAAATAAATACTCTAAATGACAATATTTTTATTTGGAATTTGGGAGTAATGTTGTCAGTAGTTTATAGAATAAAACAAAACTGTTCATTTTACTCAAACACATACCTATGAATAGTAAAACCAGAGAAACTGGTAATTTTGCAGTGGACTCTTAATTTTTTCCAGAGCTGTATATTTGTCTTTCCATCCTTTTTGGGTGTGTAGACATAATCCTGACTCAGAAATCCAAATGTACCTTTCCCTAAATGTAACCCTCATCTTACCCTAAACCTAAATAACCAAACCTTTAAACCTAAATTTAAAGACAAAATCCACAATGTTTGTCTTCTGGTTGTAATAGGGTCCATGAACATTATGTACTCAGCTGATTTGTTCTCCATGTCATCAAAATAATTTGCTTTATAACAATTTCATGGCTAACAGGTATGATAGTGAGTAGTGACTCTACTTATAGAGTATGGACATTTTGACAACATATTACACATATTCCAGGTTACAAAAATTATTTTGTTTCTCGCAAAAGTCTCAGACAATACTTTAACCAAGCCCTAACTACAATTCTAACTATTTCCAATTGTACATGTTCCCTAAACTTATCTACTGGAAATTGCATTTTCCTTAGTGGTGACTGGCCAAAAACCTTGTGGGAGCCAATTTTTTAGGTTTTACTATCTTTAACGATCTCTCTCTCTCTTTCACACACACACACACACACACACACACGCACACACACACACAAACAAACATATACACACCAAACAAAAAGAGTAGCCAAATAGGCTGTCAGGACAAGAATTTTGAACAAACGGTTTTGTAGAGCTGAACAAAAGATCACACAGTACGGCCTCTCAACTGCCAACTGCAGACAGACTTGTCCAGTCACTTTGAAAAGCCCAGTGACCTAAAAGCTTGATTTTAATTAAAATATAAGATCCAATAATGCACAGAACCCTTACAGTATCCACATTCGATTCAGTTGCAGAATTCTATTCAAGGTGATTCTCACTATTGCTACTGAAGCTGTCATATGACTATGGAAGAGCGATAACCACTGGGTATACCAAAAAGCACTGGGAATATCAGTGCACTGCGCGCTACAAAGACCCAGAGCTCTGAGAACTAGCAAGAGACATAAGACAGCGATGTTTGACATTTAATGAGCTCCTTTCACATTAATTTTAGTGGGCTCCTTTAGTGGGCTCCTTTCACACGAATTGTAGTGCTGAAACTTAGTTTCAAACGAATGGGATGGTGGTTGGCACATGATTGCTGCAACGCTGAAGAGCCCCAGTTAGAGGAAGTGGTATTGATTTCTGCATCAGAGCAGGAGGGCTGTCTGTCAAGGGGCTCACTGCTTCCTATGTATGGTGAATTCAAACATCTGATAGCACTCATCAATCCCCAGCAGCCAAGAAAGTCTTTTGCACAAACATCTGAAAATGTGTTTTCAGTTTTCATACAATGTTCTCTCAATAAATCTCACAAACTAAGCCTCCATCCAACGAGTGACAACTTGCGAAAATGTGTACCTTTGTTCACAAATTGTGTTGCCACCAAACAGACTTGTGGACAAAAAAGAAATGTGTGTGTGATGACACAATAAACACACAAAATTCTTATTCACTTCAGTTTTAATCCACCGAATACAAATCTGACGTTTAATGTGTTGCATCACATTTTCAGCTCTGCCAACAGTTCTTTCCCAAAAACTATTGCAATAAATATCAAATGTGACAACTCTGGACTTGGCACCAGAGCTCTAGGAATAGCTAATAAATACATCTAGATTAATATTTTTCTCAAACGGCAGCCATATATCATGTCACTAGAGTAAGACCTGCAAAGCTTTATTGGAAAAGAGCCTCAAACCTATCACTGTAAACAACTCATCACCCTGTTGAATAACATATTTAATGTGTAACATAATAAACTGGATGCCCTGCTTAGTGATAATGGGCTGTCCACTGAACCAAGTTGACATTTATATACTAGTTATTGTATAATTCTAACTTTGACTCGCATTACGGTCATCATGTATGCATACTGTCTTTATCTAGAAAAGCTTATCGATATTTATATGGCACCTGAACTTCCTAAGCCATTTTGCTTTTTCCCCAAACGATCATCAAACCAAGAAGTAACATAGGTCACCACTCGCGAGGGCATGTTCCCTCACCTGATTACCTCCGTTTGCTTTGCTGGCGACTGAGCCAACTGAAGCAATCGCAGAAGCATGATTCTCCCATAGCAATGCTGGCCAATTTGCCAAGTTTTGTTTTTAGTTACTGTACTTAGTTTTCAGAAAAGAAAAAGAAAATAACTGGCTTGTATAAGAGAATGGGGAAAAGGTGACAAATTTTAGCTAAAAACATTTCTATTGTGGGTTATGTGAAGAGGTTGTCTTTAGTTGAATAGGGAGTCAGCGATTAGAGCCCTGAAACGTAACTGAAAGGTTGCCAGATCAAATCATAGAGCAAACGATGGGGGAAAATGTATAGTTGTGTGCCTGAGCAAGCCAGTTAATTGCTCCCAGGTTGTTGCTGTAAATTTAAATGTCAGGATGTCTTTCGCCTGGGCTGGCCATTTTAGTCTGGATGTCTTTCACCTGGGCTGGCCATTTTAGTCTGGATGTCTTTCACCTGTCAGTCAAAGTGCTTCTATTATATGGAGGCTTACAGGCTATATTTAACTCAAGGACCACCATGATGGGTTTTATCAATAAGAATGATATTGCCCCGACATTCAATCTCACTTTGTTATCAGCGACTAAAACCATTTTCAAGTGCAACAGATGCACTGCACGATAGTAGTAGTCAGTTCAAATTCCCACAAAATTGGATGTTTTAGATTGTCTGATGGTGTACTTTGACATAGCACTTGTCTGTTGAAGTTACATTAAATATGCTACAGAAATGATATAGCCCCAAAAGAAATGTAATAATAAAGTAGATACACGAGTATTTTAGTACAGGTGCGATATTAATAATACTGCTTTATCTCAAATTTTATTGTATGTAATATACTTTTATAATTAACTGTTTGGAAGGGTCTCAAACACAATAAATGACTCCAGACCTTATCTTGACTTTTGCCTGTAGCTCCATGAACCTCGGTCGATACGGCACCAGACAGTGTCATGTTTTTCCATTAAAGAGTATGAACCAGCTTTTTGGAAGGTTTTTTGTAGCCTATTTTAAATGTTTGGTTTCAGTTAGGCTGCATTCCTAACAAAACCTGACAGCCAATTTTCCCTCTTTTGATACAAATTATTTTAGCCGATTAAGCCAGGAAACCCAAGTGGTAATTAATCAGCTAATGCAGATCGCTTCTATCACAATTTCAGTTTTTATACCAGTCTATTTAAACATCAGATTACTCACTCAGTCTGATATGCTGATGGGCGCCCTATCTTGTTGGTTAAAATTCACCCACCACCCCTGCCTCCACCTGTTTGGTTGCATTTCCTTTGTGGGGAGAATAGTTACTGTGTACTTAGCTCATTGTCTATGGGGATTGCTATTAATAATATTACGGTTATGTTATTCTGGGTAGTATTGTATAAACGATCATGTGATGGCAATGAGTTACTCCAGAAGAGCAGAACCTAATGCCAAGGCATTATATGTACTGTACACTGCTGTACATAAGTTCTCTAATAAATAAACTAATAAACTAATATGTGGTGTTTTCTGTCTGAACTGAATTCTTCAATCCAGCAAGATAGCCATCTTCTGAGTAATGTAGTAGTATCTCCTTTCCTTAGAACACTATGGCATTGGGCATTCAACAGGAGTTGTTTATTTTATGCTGGAGAAGAAAACAGATGAATAAGATGAATGGAAAGAACTCCGCAATTGTTAAACATTTAGCAGTTGCCTTTTCAGTTTAGAATGGATCTTTTCTATGTCTCTGTTATTGTGTTAAAGGAAACTCACCGCTAGATGCACTGAGCTCGATTAAAAAGGGAGGACTAGGGGTCGAACTGATAAAGAAACTAACATGTTTATTTTTTCTTCTAGGATTGGAACAGTGCCTGGTATCAAGTAATCTGATATTAAACAATCATTCCTTGCCCTTGGAAAAAGCCTTCCTGAAGCTCACAGCCAGGAAATTAGATAATGACTACATGTTTTCCAGATGAGAAACAACTGATAGTAAGGCCATAGAAAAGAGCTGATAGAGAATGGGTTGAATAATTCAAGGAAAATAAAGGAAAAAATATGTTGACCTCTGCATTCACCTGTGGTTGAGGATTTGATCACAACTAACTGAAAAGCTTAGAGACATTGAGTGAAATGTAAACTTAATCTATAAATGTAGAAATATCTGAATGAATTAAGATGATTGCCTGCATTTGAACATGTGCCACATCCTGGGTTACATAAGTGGATTCTCTATGAATGTGGTAAAGCGTGAACCTGGTAGAGCAAGTGAACGCCTTGATGTTTGTGAGAACAAAATTGTGTCTAAGTCAAGCCAAGGTTCTTTCCAGTCTGGAAGAAGGGACACAGTGGAGTTGTCAACTGGGGTGGACAGGTTTTGGAGCTAACAGGCCTCTCCCTGGAAGAGGAACTCTGTTTTGTTGAGGTTGGGCTTGAGGTAGCGGGCTGACATCAAAGCAAAGAAGTAAGCCTGGAACACAGAGATACAGAAGAGGAGCAGGCCAGCAATCGGGCCCTAGGGGATAACAGTTGTGGTGAGATGACAAGGGGAGACAACGATCCTTTTTGCATCACCTGGTAGGAAAAGCCTGGCAGGTAAGATGTATTACAAAAGTGTGCAGAGACCGAGACGCCCAGCCCAGAGAAGGTGGAGAAGTGGATCTGATGTTTCACAGTGTCAAAGGCAGCGGAAATATCTACAAGGGATGAGAACAGAAGAGACTGTGTCAGCTTGTGCAAAGAGTCAATGTGACACAGAGGAGAGCAGACTAAGCCTGGCTGGTTAAGTTTGAAGAGATTGAGAGATAACATGAGAGTGCACAAGTACTGTTTCAGCATAGGTTTCAATCTGGTCTGGTCTGATTGAATGGTTTGCCCTGGGTAGTAAGTTTTATAGGTAATGACACATTTATGTAGTCATATATTACAAAATATATGTCAACAAAAGTCTACATATACAGTATCTCTCAGAAGTGAGTACACCCCTCACATTTTTGTAAATATTTGATTATATCTTTCATGTGACAACACTGAAGAAATGACACTTTGCTACAATTTAAAGTAGTGAGTGTACAGCTTGTTTAACAGTGTAAATTTGCTGTCCTCTCAAAATAACACAACACACAGCCATTAATGTCTAAACCACTGGCAACAAAAGTGAGTACACCCCTAAGTGAAAATGTCCAAATTGGGCCCAAAGTGTCAATATTTTGTGTGGCCACCATTATTTTCCAGCACTGCCTTAACCCTCTTGGGCATGGAGTTCACCAGAGCTTCATAGGATGCCACTGGAGTCCTCTTCCAATCCTCCATGACAACATCACAAAAGCTGATGGATGTTAGAGACCTTGCGCTCCTCCACCTTCCGTTTGAGGATGCCCCACAGTTGCTCAATAGGGTTTAGGTCTGGAGACATGCTTGGCCAGTCCATCACCTTTACCCTCAGCTTCTTTAGCAATGTCTTGGAGGTGTGTTTAGGGTCGTTATCATGTTGGAATACTGCCCTGCAGCACAGTCTCCGAAGGGAGGGGATCATGCTCTGCTTCAGTATGTCACAGTACATGTTGGCATTCATGGTTCCCTCAGTGAACTGTAGCTCCCCAGTGCCGGCAGCACTCATGCAGCCCCAGACCATGACACTCCCACCAACATGCTTGACTGTAGGCAAGACACACTTGTCTTTGTACTCCTCACCTGGTTGCCGCCACACACGCTTGACACCATCTGAACCAAATAAGTTTATCTTGGTTTCATCAGACCACAGGACATGGTTCCAGTAATCCATGTCCTTTGTCTGCTTGTCTTCACCAAACTGTTCGCGGGCTTTCTTGTGCAGGAGGCTTCCTTCTGGGATGACAGCCATGCAGACCAATTTGATGCAGTGTGCGGCGTATGGTCTGAGCACTGACAGGCTGACCCCCCACCCCTTCAACCTCTGCAGCAATGCTGGTAGCACTCATACGTCTATTTCCCAAAGACAACCTCTGGATATGACGGCGACAACAGGGTAGCAGGGGGAGCTGACTGCGGCGACCACTGGGCAGCAGGAGGAGCTGGCGACAGCGACCACTGGGCAGCAGGAGGAGCTAGCAACAGCGACCACTGGGCAGCAAGAGGTGCTGGCGACGTCGGCCACTGGACAGCAGGGGGCACTGGCTGCGGCTCCTGGGCAGCAGGGGGCGCTGGCTGCGGCTCCAGGGCAGCAGGGGGCGCTGGCAGCGGCTCCAGGGCAGCAGGGGGTGCTGGCTGCGGCCCCAGGGCAGCAGGGGGCGCCCGGCGCCTTGGGGCTGGCACTGGACGAAGAGGAGGCGCTGGCTGCTGTGTCTCCGGGATGCCCGCCACTGGTGCCTCGGGGACCTAGGTAGATGGTATTCCCCAAATCCCCGGTGAGAACTGGTATGGTGGGTCGTGGAAACCGGGCCAGTCCTCGCTCCTTCCGGTGTCCGGGAACAGCTCCAGTGGCGGGACATACTGCCATTCCCGAAGGGCCGTCCGAAGGATGGGTTCAGCCAGCAGGGACTCCTCGACAGACTCTGTCCAGGTTCTGGGGAGGTCCTGGGGAGACCTCTGGCTGTCTGGAGGGCAAGGTGCAGAGGTGGGCCGTAGACCTAGGTTTGGGGATCGTGCTGGCCTCTTGCTGGCCCCGCTAGCCTCTGGGAAGGCTAGAAGCAGCTGGCACCGAACTGAGTCCCACGCCAGAATCCCCTCCGTCTCATCCTCATCCGACTCGTCATACTCCGCCTCCGAGTCATCCGACGAGAGGGAGTCCGATCCCCAGTCCCCCTTCCATGTGTACTCCCCTCTCGTCGGTGACATCGGAGGGGAGGCGCCGAAATAAGTGCGGAGACGCCGAGCTTCCTCCTCCGGCGTCTCCGGCTTCTTTTTAGTTCGGTCATTCTGTTAAGGATGGTGTAGTGGTGGAAAGGAGGAACCTGGCGCAGGCAGAGTGGCAGTCGATGTTTATATTTTTAATAGAAAAGAACACCGAGCACTCAAACTAACTGAAATGAAAATAAAGACTTAAACAACACGAAATGAAAACGAAACACTCACCACGTACACGAAACATGCGGAGACAAGGAACAATGACCGACAAATGAGGGGAGCAGAGGAGAAACATTTAAACACATACTGGTGACTTAATTGGGACCTGCTGTGTGTGACAATTGGAGACAAGACAAATGAAGAAGTCCAGGGTGAGTTCATGATCCATGGGAAACCGGGAAAAGCGGGAGATGACGGAGCTGTCCGTCACCTCACCGTCACAATTGGACTTCGACATATTTTGTGATGATGCTTAATGATCGACATTATGACGTATGTTTGGATAGTGAATCCTTCCCTATTAAAGGTAGAATCTTTCACTATTTAAAGGTAGAATCTTTCCCTATTTAAAGGTATAATATTTCACAGATACAACAGGATATGCATGAGTCTTTTCTATGATATTGTAGCATGAATCATGATACAGACAAGGTTTTTTTTATTGTTCAGTGGACTTTGGGGGAATGTTTAATCATGTTGTTATGTTGAGTCTGATTTTCTGCTGAATACCTTTAACACTGATTGTAGCCTGTTGATGTCAAAATGTTTCTCGACCCTTATAATCTGAGGTGGGGGAGGGATTGATGACTGTCATACAATGAGTTATGTGTCAGAGTGGGGTGTGTCAGTTGTCTTGTTTACATTCATTTTCATTTGAGGAACAATAAGACCTCATTGGTCAGAAAATCCTTTTTGTTGTTTTGTCTTAGTCCTTTGTGAAATAAGTGTGTGGGCCTGTTCTTTTCATTAGGAATTGATTTGTACTTCAAATGTTTTATCAAACATTTAATGTTTTTTCTTACATGTGTAATAGGGGGGAGTGTTGAAGTGTATGAATGTATGCTTGTTATGTTTAGATAACAAAGGAACATCTGTTTATCCATGTACCGGAAGTTACATTCAGTCAAAGCGTGACAGAAATTAGCCAATGGGCTTACAGTACTGTGTTGTGTATTCTGTCCTGCGATGTCTATAAAGTAGAGGACAACCGGAAGTGCCTTGAGATGTGTTTGTTTGTAAGACTGAGTAAGATTGGGTCTGTATCATGAACAATGGACTGTCAAATGCTGCAATAAATAATTGAATTACTCTCTCCCTTGACGACCGGGTACGCAATCACAATTTCAACACTATACAAACGGCTGATTTCTAACACAGCCAATAAGTTATTTGGAAAACTTCACTTCAACTGGCACACATTTTTAAAAACATGTTTGGATAACTACAGTAGGGTTCCAAACACGTTGTTGAGGAGTACTGGAGACAAGCGTTGGAATTGTCCTTTAAGTCCATAACGCAACATAATGTGAAGATTCTGAAACAGAGAAATGGCAGTACTACGCAGACTGTCTGTAGCCTAGTGTTTGCAGGAGGTTATGATATTGTCCTGAAATGGCCGATTCACAGTGACAGGAGGAGGGGAGCAGTGCTGTAATGTCGAGAAGAGGAGAGGTGGCTGAGGAAATTCAGTAATGACATTCCCACTTAAAAGTGCATTTAACATCAATTATTTTTCTGATATTAAAATTCTGCCAATTACATTGTGTTTTATAGACATATTTGGGTCAAGCAAGGGAAGACACATTTGAAAATGTTTGATGTCATTTTGAATCGTTTGGCCTTTCTTGTGTTGGAGGACCTTTGTAGTTTGAGGATTAGAAAATACATTCCTTTATCTCGAAGACCAGAAGGAGGAAATGTTGAGAGATGCATTCTTTAGTCTGTTTTTGACTGTCAGTTTGGGGAAATTACCACTGTAGTTTATGTATCTAGGAAGATCAGGTAATAACTGTTTATAATCTTTTGTATTGCAGGGGAGTAGCCTTTCCTCTCCCCTACGATTCTTAAAACATGGTCACTGTCTTTGATAAAAAAATGTTTTTATCAAGTCAGTCACCACACACAGATTTTATGAGTCATGTTGAATATGAAAAAGATCCACACGTGTTAATTCGTCCCGTTTGCATCTTTTTATGTCCGTAAAACTAATTACTTGAAAAACAACAGTGTAAATACATTGATGTCCAAATATTGAGAGAACAACCACCGTATTGAAGACATTTTGAATAAATGTCATTTTGTGGTCCCCCCACTCAATGACTTCGGAAACAATGGAGCTTTTTTCAACAACAGAGAAAATATTTATGATGCACTTCACAGGTTGGTGAAAGTTTGTTGTGATGAGCTCAATGATCCTTTCAATTATTTGGCTCTTGAGGCTTATTTCGGTGACATGAAGATCAATGCATGGCTGATACAAAACAAATGTACAGTATAAACTCGCTCTTACCTATAATATCATCATTATGTAGTTACATGCAATACATCATCACACAGTGCTTTTATTTTTAAAAATCCACATCAGTGGTGGAAAAATGTCCATTTTTTCATAATGTGTGTTCGTGATGTGAACACACCTCCACTACTGCATCAGCCCCGCCCCCAGTGCCCCCAGAGAAAAATGCCAAAAACTTCCGGACCCTTCCGGAGGCAGCAAGCAGGGCCAACCCCTCTACTGAACAGCCGCCTCCCATCAGGCCCTCGTCAGGGTGGGTCTATTAAGGCACCAGCAGGGCAGCTCAGGGAAGCCGAATGAGATGCAGCAGTCACAATGGACAGGTAGGCAACAACGCGCCACCGGCCACCCTTTCGTGCCGGCCACTACCCCAGCGATGCCGGATACTTAGGCGGAGGATGACAGCCAGGAGACGGAGGGTCCAGAGGCCAGCCAGGCCGTGGTCACCACCCGCACCCGTTCCGTCAAACCTGGCACTGTGAGGCCGCCAAGTGGATGACCCAGCCACACTGGGAGAGGGTTTTTTCTTCTGTTTTTGATTTCCCCTCTGTCTCTTATCTATTTATGTTAATAAAATGCCATTCAGGGCCCTGAACACTTGAAATCTGTCTGTTCCCTGTGTCCTTACCTGTTACAGTATTAACACTGCCATGAAAATCTTTCACCAGTTGGACTGAAACCTAACTAAGCTATTCTGTTGATCAGCCTAAGGATTGTGTTTGTTGGAACATCGGCTAATTGTACTACTGACTTACTTTTCACTGGATGACAGAATATTATCTTTGCCTCTTCAATATCTTGATCCCCTTGAACGTTTATTGAAAAATTCAACAAGATGCCTTTTCTTTCTAGAAGAACAGCCAAGGAATTGGGGACCATTATTTAAACAATCCTTTAATGCTTTGCCAGATAGCCGAGGGGGTGTGCATCCATACAGTCTATGTAGGGGGTGTGTTCTGGCTCAAGAACACAAGGATAAGACATAGATCACATTAAGCCAGTGTTAGTGCAAATTCAATGCCTGCTCATTTGAATGACTGAGAAACTGACCTGTTACATAACTTGATCTAGTTCCTGCAATCCATATATAACGCTTTATTTATTTTGTTGTCCGTGTGGGAGTGAAAAAAAATCACAAAATTGGGGGATGCACTTGAAAAGGTTACAGAAAGGTTTGTACAGTCTGTCTACTTGTCTACTGGAAAGACTCATGGAAAGAGTTGAAATAACCTGGCTGAGATTGACATCAGGTTGACCTCCAACTATTGACTGTAGTGTGGAGAGTATTGAATAACTGAGCACTTCATAATATCTTGTTTTTGTTTTTAATGCATCATTAAATAGTTTATTCATCATTTAAATAATTATCATTACTCCTACATTTATAAATCATAGTCAGCTACATTTGTAATCTGCTTTTTAGGTATCTAATAAATATCAATAACACAATTTTTTGAGTGACTAATTTCATTTTTGACAGAAAGATAAACAAGCAAATAGAACAGCTAAACTGCTGTTAGGTTTTAAAATGGAGAACTGTCCTACCAGATATAGGACAGTTCTCCATCTTCGCTGCCTATTTCCATTGATGCCCCATAAAATACCGTAAAAGCAGAATTAGATGTTTGAAATAGAGAATAATCTCACTACGTTCAATTGACATAGGCCTTAAGGTAAAATATTTAATCAAAGAGAATTCATTTTGCAGGTAATGTGTTGAAGAAATATTGATTTCAAAATGGCACAACTCTCCCACAAAGCCTGACATTTTGACCGTTTATTTGTGAAAACAGTATATGATGCAGCTTTTTTAAAATAAAAGCATTAAATGACAGTTTTAAATGCCAGAAAGAGGTCATTACAGTTACCACCTTGCCAGCTATCACAAATTGTTTTTATCAGGATGAAAACAGTTACCCATTTGCAAGTCCCCATAGCTTTACAATATCCCCATAATCACAGTAATAATAAAGCACCTCCCTTGAAGGCCTGGAAAACGTATTGCAAAAGAGTGTTGAATAGATCGCTGGCCCCCACGTAACATATTCAATACCAATACCTCCATTTTGGCAGATTCCAGTGGGTAGTCCAGCTGCCTTTCCACCTCATCTTGTGGGCAGTGAGTGCATAATCTGTTTTCTCTTGAGAACTAGGTCTGCCTTTGGTGGCCTCTCTCGTTAGCAAGGCCATGCTTACTGAGTGCATACATAGTCAAGACCTTTCATTCATTTGATCTGTCACAGTTGTGACAGACGTAACACGTAAAATATTGGTTGGTAAGTGAACTACAGACCTCAGAACCACAGAGGGTAACTGTGATATTTTTAGCCAGAACCTGATCGGGCTGTCTGTCATTCTCTGTCTTTTTCTCTTTCTCATATTATCACTCACTTTCAACCAGTGGAACAAAGATTATATTTGGACATGGAAGCTAAGAAGAACAATTGACCTGATTCAGTTAAACATTAGGATCATCGAAGTCTCAGTGAAAACAAAAAGGATGTCCTAATGACTAGGGTCAGGTAGGATCTCTTTGCTCCACTCCTTTCTTAGTTTATCTAACCAAATGGACCCTGTTGAAATACAGTCGCAAATACATAAACTCTCAGAAACTGTTGAAGTAAAGACACTTAAAACTACTAAATTATAGAGACTTGAGAATGTTGAAATGGATAATAATACCAGGCATAATCAGAAATATTATTTAGACGCTTTTGATTCTTCATGCCTCATTTTCCAAGGTCATGGCAGCCATTTGGAGAATTAGGTTTCACCCCCATCTGAGTATCAGAACACACATTCAGATTAGTTTCATCCCTCATCCTGGCAGTTATGGTTGCTAATGGCTATAGTCGCTATCAATTCTTTACTGTAATGAAATACAGTCTATGAAAAGTACCTGCCAGTGCTGCCTTTCTCCTCTTCATTGCACAGTCTATAGCGCCCTACTGAAAGTCATAAATATAACTCATTTTCTCTATCACACTGTGGGGACATCAGCACAGTATCAGATACTTTTTACTTTGGTGTTATTAATTGCAATGTTAATTAAATGTTTACAATACATAGCATGTTGTTACAATACATACAGTAAATAACAAAAGTGTAAATACTAAGAGATGTAAAGTTTCCACAAACACAATATCTGAGAGTTTGAAATATGTTCTGTGTACTGTAAGTACAATATGTTGCCGTTATAACTGGTCTGCAAACAACATTTCCTGCGAAAACGGAATACGTGCTATTTGGTAGTCATGTCAGCGTTTTGAATAATGTGTGCAGACTAACCTCAATCTCTATTGCTATGTTTCCGTTGCCAAGGATTTATATTCACACCATCAAATGAGGGTATGGACAGGCATAATTGTATTTTTCCCAGAAGCCAGCTGTTGAAGTGTAACTTAACAGGTAATGTAACGATCTTACTGCATCTGGCTTATACCTCCGGTGACGTACCAGAGCAGGTTTTATCTTTCCACGAATGGAGACAAAGGCGTCTCCTACTATTTTCTGTCAGATTACTGAGACCCATTTACAGCTTCGAAAGAGATTCAGTATAACACTTCTAAGCTCAAAGACACCTGAAAAGTCTTTGAGCTTAGAAAAGCAGAACTTCCAATGGCATAAAAAAAACAACTCTGGTTTAGGTATGAGATACCAGGGCAGTTATATCTCTTTTATGTCAGAGTAAGAAAAAACACCTGCTCTGAATATGCATACTTTTAACAGAGGTCTGCCAAACATCAGAATCACCCTTATTTGTTAAGTACATTTTAGACATACACCGAAACTTACTGGATGTATTGGTGCAGTTAGTGGTAGAAAACATATAGAGACAGAATACAAAAAAATCTGTGCATAATTTACATACAGATTAATGGTGGTAAGACGTCTTTATCCAATTCCTCTGATGGAGAAACAAATACAGGGTGAGAAACTTGGCAACGTGACCGAGACTGAGTGCCTTGAATTGTGACATTGTGCCGCTTAAAAGCTGTAAAATCTGACAAACGCAAAACCCTCTCCGATACCAAGATGACCCAGGATGACTGATACAGTAGTATCTTTATATAGTATCTGTATCTTAATGATATAGCTATAAAAGCATAAAGATAAAAGATAAAATATTTAATCAGAGAATTCATTTTGTGGGTGATGTGTTGAAGAAAGATTGATTTCAAAATGGCACAACTCTCCCACAAAGCCTGACATTTTGACCGTTTATTTGTGAAAACAGTTTATGATGCAGCTTTTTTAAAATAAAAGCATTAAATGACAGTTTTAAATGCCAGAAAGAGGTCATTACAGTTACCACCTTGCCAGCTATCACAAATTGTTTTTATCAGGATGAAAACAGTTACCCATTTGCAAGTCCCCATAGCTTTAGAATATCTCCATAATCACAGTTATCATAAAGCACCTCCCCTGAAGGCCTTGGAAAATGTATTGCAAAAGAGTGTTGAATAGATCGCTCGCCCCCACATAACATATCCAATACCAATACCTCCATTTTAGCAGGAGATTGGGTAGTCCAGCTGTGTTTCCAGCTCATCTTGTGGGCCTAACCAAGATGACTGATAGTATCTTTATATAGTATCTGTATCTTAATGATATACAGTTGATATAAAAAGTCTACACACCCCTGTGAAAATGCCAGGTTTTTGTGATGTAAAAGAACAAAGAGACAAAGAAAAATCATGCTAGAACGTTTTCCACTTTTAATGTGACCTATAATGTGAACAATTCAATTGAAAGCAAACTGAAATCTTCGAGGGGGAAAAATGAAAAATAGAAACCTTACAATAACCTGGTTGAATAAGTGTGCACACCCTCTTATAATTGGGGATGTGGCTGTGTTCAGAATTAACCAATCACATTCAAACTCATGTTAAATAGAAGTCATTACACACCTGTCATCATTTAAAGTGACTCTGATTAATCACAAATAAAGTTCAGCTGTTCTAGTAGGATTTTCCTGATATTTTCTTAGTTGCATCTCAGAGCAAAAGCCATGCTCCGCAGAGAGCTTCCAAAACATCAGAGGGATCTCATTGTTGAAATATATAAGTCAGCAGAAGGGTACAAAAGAATTTCCAAAGCATTAGATATACTATGGAACACAGTGAAGACAGTCATCATCAAGTGGAGAAAATATGGCACAACAGAGACATTACCAAGAACTGGACGTCCCTCCAAAATTGATGAAAAGACGAGATGAAAACTGGTCAGGGAGGCTTCCAAGAGGCCTACAGCAACATTAAAGGAACTGCAGGAATTTCTGGCAAGTTCTGGCTGTGTGCTACATGTGACAACAATCTCCTGTATTCTTCATATGAATGGGCTATGGGGTAGGGTGGCAAGACGGCCTTTTCTTACAAAGAAAAACATCCAAGCCCGGCTGAAGTATGCAAAAACAAACATCAAGCCCCCCAAAAGCACGTGGGAAAATGTGTTATGGTCTGATGAAACAAAGGTTGAACTTTTTGGCCATAATTCCAAAAGGTATGTTTGGCGCAAAAACAACACTGCACATCACCCAAAGAACACTATACCCACAGTGAAGCGTGGTGGTGGCAGCATCATGCTTTGGGGCTGTTTTTCTTCCGCTGGAACCGGGGCCTTAGTCAGGGTGGAGGGAATTATGAATAGTTCCAAATACCAGGCAATTTTGGCACAAAACCTTCAGGCGTCCGTTAGAAAGCTAAAGATGAAGAGGAAGTTCACCTTTCAGCATGACAACGACCCAAAGCACACATCCAAATCCACAAAAGCATGGCTTCACCAGAAGAAGATTAAAATTTTGGAATGGCCCAGCCAGAGCCCAGACCTGAATCCAATTGAACATCTGTGGGGTGATCTGAAGAGGGCTGTGCACAGGAGATGTCCTCGCAATCTGACAGATTTGGAGCGCTTTTGCAAAGAAGAGTGGGCAAATATTACCACTTCAAGATGTGCCATGCTAATAGACTCCTACCCAAAAAGACTGAGTGCTGTAATAAAATCAAAAGGTGCTTCAAAAAAGTATTAGTTTAAGGGTGTGCACACTTATGCAACCAGGTTATTGTGAGTTTTTTTATTTTTCCCCCTCAAAGATTTCAGTTTGTTTTTCAATTGAATTGTTCACGTTATAGGTTACATTAAAGGTGGAAAAAGTTCTGACATGATTTATCTTTGTCTCATTCTTTTACATCACAAGAACCTGGCATTTTAACAGGGGTGTGTAGACTTTTTATATCCACTGTAGCTATAAAAGCATGAAGATAATGGCTATTATAGCCATAATTTAACCAAACAGAAGGAGTAGGAAACTGGGTCACTCAGCTTACACAAGGTAATTTGGCAATGTGGGAAAATGATGGATCTTACCATTGGATCCTAATGGTACCCAACTTGGATCATGTTCATTAGGCCAAAACAAGCCAACACAGGAAAACTGAAAATGGCATACTAATTTTTTGCCTGTACTGCACTTTAGACCTTGATGTCAATACATACAGCAACCCCCAGGGCACACCGGAGAAATCAAAATTGTTTCAGTGGGATTTGAAAAAATAGTTTAATTTGAAAAAAGTAATCAACTTTCTGTGTCCATTCTGGTCCAAAGATTAAGGTGGACGAACCCCCCCTCCTCTCGGTAAACCTTTCCATCTTCAGTGAGAATGGACCAAGCAGTATAACTGAAGATGGAATGCAGGTAAGTCCACCTTTACTTGGATGACAGGATTTGCTCACCATTTTCTACACTCCAGTCAAATGTGTTCATTTCACTGTCTGATCTTCCGGCATGGTAGTATCCAGAATGTCTGACACATCTTGGTAAACGCTCTTTCCAGTCCTGGGAATCCAGGGCTTCTGGAAGCAAGCAAGCAAGTTTATTTATATAGCACAATTCATACATCGAAGCAATTCAATGTGCATTACAAAGAAAAATAAAATAAAAAATATAAAAATACAATGACATAAAAACATACTCAAATGAAAACATCAAAACAAATGAAAACATCATAATAATAAAAATACAATAAGAAAACATATAAAGATTAAAAATGGGATAAAAACATAGGAAGCTATAAGGCTAAACAGTGTGGTTAAGTTTAAGTGCTCAGTCGTAGGCACGTGAAAAGAGA
>JACXGI010002664.1:32849-70903 GCA_016801175.1 Esox masquinongy
CATTCAGAGATTTATAAACTAAAAGCACCACTTTGAAATCTATTCTGTAACTGACTGGAAGCCAATGTAAAGATTTAAGAACCGGAGTGATGTGCTCTGTTCTCTTGGTCCTGGTTAACATTCTAGCAGCAGCATTCTGAATGAGCTGCAGCTGTTTTACAGTCTTTTTGGGGAGTCCAGTTAAGAGGCCATTACAGTAACCCTACTAGAGATAAAAGCATGGATGAGCTTCTCTTGGTTTTTTTGTGACACCAAGCCTTTGATTCTGGCTATATTTTTTAGATGATAAAATGCTGTATTGGTGACCGCTTTGATATGACTGTTAAATGTGAGGTCTGAGTCTATTAGAACACCAAGATTACGCACTTGATCCCTGGTTTTAAGGGCCTGAGAATCCAGCTCTTACTAATACTTGTTCTTTTATTTTTGTTGCCAAACACAATAATCTTTTATCTTGGTTTAATTGTAGACAATTCTGATTCATCCAGGTATTTATGTGCTCTATACAGTGACACAGAAAGTCTATTGAGCTGTTGTCATACGGTGCGAGAGCCATATATATTTGAGTATCATCGGCATAGCTGTGGTAGTTAATGTTGTTGTTCTGTAGAATTTGGCCCAGAGGTGGCCTATAGAGATTGAACAAATCTCGATATGCGTCGGAAGTGCGTCATTGTACCGGAACAGAATCACAAGTAAGGGTGATCTGATCGAAAGAAGTGGATTTGCGATATTCAGGACTCTCGTCTGTCTTGTATTAATGGGCATCACTGGTGCATTTTCAGTCAGGTGATTGATGAAAGAAAGGTGGATGTTTCTGAGAGCAGCTATGAGCTCCACTGAGGCCTTGAGATTTGTCTTTTTGGTGCCACTAGAGATTTTATCACAAGGAAGTAGACCTACTCATTCTTGGCCAAATAATTTTTTGCCCAGCAGCTTGCACTCTCCGGCAAGAGTATGGTAGAGGGTCCCCTCATCACTGCTCATATCGTATCATATCGTAGGCTTTTCTGGGTCCACACAAATTTGGAAAAGCCACAATCTTTACGTGCCGGAGGAAAATTCTCCGGTCGTCTACACTGACTGATCTCACGGGCACCCAAGTCATTGCAAGGAGTCTTTAGAGCACGATGAAGCAAGGCAACTATATTTCATTACTAACCTCTAAAAAACAAACAGTGCCTGTCACTTGCAGCACCGTCTGAGTTAATTCACGAACAGCATTCCAGTTCAAAGGACCATGCAGGGGCTCCGAAAGCATGAATATTTCAAAGTGACGTAAACATTTGCTCTGACTTACTTTTCATAAAAAATAACTTCTTGTACAAAACCAACTGAAGACTGAGAAAAGCCAATAGTTTCCCATAACACTATTGGTTGCCATGGTGAATAATCCAATAATAATTGATAGGAGATGTGAAAGGACTCATCAAGAGTCGACTTTAATCTCTGAATTAAATATCTGCCAGATCAATATGATGCCCTTGCAGATCTAATTACATTCCACAGGGTTTAAACTCATGGGCAGAGGTTGCGTTTGGCAAACATTTAACTACCCAGACTGTCACATTCACAGTTCCTATCTGATGTGGGTTTGTCACAATGGCAACTGCTCCAAAATGGTCAGCGACAATAATAAAGAATTAACTTCATATGAGCAGACTTCCTTCCTCCAGGGGAGAGACAATTAATATTCAGCAGAGTCTGCATACTACTCACAAGGAAATATATCCCACAGGTCTTCAGTCCCAAGATGACAGTCGTACTGGTGCCCTACTAAAATGGACATTCTCCCACTACAAATCCAAAAATTTACCCCACAAAAAATAATGAACCAATCATCCATCAAAGAGGTGGTCCATTTATGTATAAAAGATTCAAGCCCAGAGGTGTTTCCAACTGCATGCAAGAGCCATTTCTGAAAATGTCTAGCTCGCCCAAAATGCAGGCACAGATCTGGAAATATCAATGGAGCCGAGCACACAGGACACAATCTGCCAATGTATGGGGTGGGCAGCATGCAGGACATGCTGGCATTACCGCGCCCTAAGCTCCTGCCAATGGAAACATTTGCTTGTCACTGTGTCACCCTATGAACCCTGCTAATTGCTGCTTGCAGCTACACTGTATTTCTCCTTGCTTCCTTGCGTGGGACATAGTCAGGTGCTAGCAAGCGGCTAGCGCAGATGTTTTTGACCTACAAGGTTATGTGGAGCACAAACCGTATGCCTTTTATTCCAGTGACTCACTACGGTGTTGGAAGAAATTAAGCAGGGCAGTTACGTCATCATGAAATTAGGTACCAGGATTAAAATGGTAAGCACAGAACTTGGATCTTTGCAGGCGTAATTCTATTTTTGGTGACTATTTCAGAGCTCTGTGATCTGTTAACAAAATGAACTAGCTAGCTTACCTGCAAACCGGTGCCCTTTAAAGACATCAGAGAAGAGTTGCCTATGAGAAGCCAGGGAAGCACAGGCCACTAGTAATAAATACAAACGTATTAATTCAAAAGAACATTCGTGTCATAACAGTAATTCAAAGCGTAATCCACTGCCATCAAATATATCCTGAACATACATTTCAATGATTTTTAAGTGGTTAAGCACATGCTAGGGCCCAACTTTACAAGTCCAACCGCTTGACTAATAGCGCAGAAGGCCCCGAGTCAAACTCACACCAGTTGTGTTATAACTAGCTCCGGGTGTGTCATGTTTTAGCAGAAAGAAACACCTGCTAAAAAACAGGATCAGTTAGTTGGGCAGATAACTTGCCTGGATACTCTGAATTATACTTTAATTTGTTATTATTTTTGCGATTAGCTTGAAATGGGCATGATCTCATCGACTCAACAACCAAAAACATATTTCTAAGGTTAAAACTCTTAATAAACCAAAAATATCTGTAGTTATTTCTGGTTGTTTATCAAAGTTAGCTGTCTCACTCATTGATCCTGCTTTGTTGTATACCCCCCTCTGGTTTTCTGAGCTATCTTTTGAAATTATTAGGTCATAGTTCCAGCTGTGTATTTGATCTGTCAATGTGCTAGCACCAGCCAAGGGGGCCTTCCTCTTTATCGGGATGAAGCGAGGACAGTACAACTGAAAGTATTGAAAGTATTTGTCTTAAAAACTAATTTTCACAAGAAAACTTTATATGTCTGAACTCTGTTCAGTACACTGCAGTACAGTTTTTTAATTACAAATATTCAGCATATCAAAGTCCTATCAGGTACTCTGATTTCTGATGTGCTAACATAAGCAGGATCATTAGTGAAACCATTCTTCCAGCAAAACACGTAAACAAGTTCATCAAACTATTATTTTATCTCACTATTCACAGTAAACTCCTTTCATTAATGTAACCGTTCCCACTGACACCGGAAAATAACATAGGGCCAATCGACCTTTAATGCTTTAAGATGAATAAAATATCTTCCTTTTCTAAATCCCCCTTGTAGAAATACCTCTCATATGAGCACTTTTGGATGAACAATATCCCAAAAACAAATCAAAGATAAATTGAAGAATGAACCAAGCAGAGCAACTTGTACAAAAGCTGATTGCTTTTTGAGCAACACTGGAATGTTACATGCTTTGTTCTGAATATTCTTTACTAGAATGAACACTGGAAACTGGATGTTATGTTGAAAATGCTCAGTTTACGATAAAAACATAGATAAAAACAGAATTTTTAGCCAAAATAAGTTTTCTTCATATTAATTACATGCTGTAGGTAACTAAATACTTGTTAAATTAAACAACCCAGTTTCATTGCAAATAACTTCATCCAATCTCTGTATGCATTCAGCCACAGTAAACCACTGACAAAGCAACAAGAATATATGCCAGGAAAAAGCAAAAACGTTTTGTCTTACAGCTAATTAATCCTGCTGGACAGGACCTGAGAATGGTTACAGTAAAAATCTGAACATGTGTAACACTGTGGCTACCTTCTCCACGGTTCTCATGACCTGGTTAACAAAAGTGCTAAGGTCACTGACTGTACTGTACGTCCCAAATTAACCCCTCCGTCAGCCACTCCACCCTTGGCACTCGATTTGCACGTTCACGCACGCCTCCACCATTTGCAAAACTGTCCCAAGGCTGAGGGAGCGAAAATGAACGAGGGTGTAGGGACTAATTAAACCCTCGGGTGGCCCCTTCAACCGTGTCTATGCGGATGCAGGGTCTGCAAGCAAGCGAGGCGGAATCCCAAAAGGCACCGCGTAATTTGTGAGCCTGCGCAATTTCACTCAAAAGAATGGATAGGCGTGCCTAACGATATGACATGTGCATTTGTTTACCTCTGATTTCGAGACGTTACTAATATATGAAACAAAATATGTCCAAAATTAAATGTTAAATAATTGATGGATAGGAGAGATTTGTATATTACAATTCCTTGCTTCTTTCATTGTGTAACCGTGGACCATTCATGGCATCATTCAATCATTAAATTCAAGAATGTGTCCCGAAGTTGACCCGTTTACGAAACCCCTAGTGAAGTCACGCTCAGCGTTTTGTCAGCAACACGTGACCATGGATGGCAAGTGTGTATAAGGTAGGGGTCGGTTTGCGATTCAGACTGGGTTTCTCCTCAACGTCCTTGTGCGCAGTTGTCTCTGCTTTCTTGTTGTTTTGCTGGAAGAGCCTTCAGATTCACCAGCACAAAGAACCCTCAGATGATTCAACTCTGTGGAGAGAAGATTGTGAAATGACACTCGCTCCCAGAAAGCCTTTACATCTCGTTAATAGAGATGCTAGCAGAGGGAAGGGATAAGGTATGGACTGAACAAAGGAATATAATAACAACCTTAATAGGAACTCCTATAACATACCTTTCCCCCGAGGCAAGTGTACGTTTTTGTAGTAGCTCTGTGTCAAACAGGTTGTCTAAATAACAACTATTTTTGTCACATCAACGGTGCTTAGAAAGTAACGTCATTGCCAATCCAGTATGGTGCTTTGGCTTGTGGAAAAAAGCATTTATCAAAAATATTATATGCTCCGGCTTGACTGCATGTGACTCTTATCTATCCTAATATGTCATATCCTTATTCAGAGTAATAGAATACTATCAATATTCACATTCTACATTTTCAGAACCACCTGTATGAAATAAACAATATAAAATTGGATTCAATGTTTTAAATCAATTCATAATTTTTCCACCCTTTGAAATTGAGATATTAACATGTTTTTTTCAAATGAACTTGTGGTGTTTGAGAACTATAAAAGAGAGAGTCCCTGCTAATCCAAAGTGGTGAAGGAATGTGGTCCTTTGCGTGTTAAATATCTCTTACACAAACCAGACTACACAGCCGGTAAATGTGAGAGCTGTGAGCAACAACCTGTAGATATACGCCGAACAGCCATAACATTATGACCACCTGCCTAATATTGTGTAGGTCCCCCTTATGCCCCTAAAACAGCCCTGACCCGTCGAGGCATGGATTGAGATCTGGGGAATTTGGAGGCCAAATCAACACCTTGAACACGTTGTTGTGTTCCTCAAACCATTCCTGAACCATTTTTTCTTTGTGGCAGGGCGCATTATCCTGCTGAAAGAGGCCAATGCCATCAGGGAATATCATTGCCATGAAAGGGTGCACATGGTCTGCAACAATGCTTAGGTAGGTGGTATGTGTAACATCCACATGAATGGCAGGACCCAAGGTTTCCCAGCAGAACATTGCCCAAAGCATCACACTGCCTCCGCCGGCTTGCTTCCTTCCCATAGTGCATCTTGGTGCCATGTGTTCTCCAGGTACGCGACGCACACACACCCGGCTATCCACCTGATGTAAAAGGAAATGTGATTCATCAGACCAGGCCACCTTCTTCCATTGCTCCCTGGTCCAGCTCTGATTCTCACGTGCCCATTGTAGGTGCTTTCAGCAGTGGACAGGGGTCAGCATGGGCACCCTGACTGGTCTGTGGCTACGCAGCCCCATACGCAACAAACTGCGATGCACTGTGTTCTGACACTTTTCTATCAGTACCAGCATTAACTTTTTTAGCAGTTTGAGCTACAGTAGCTTGTCTGTTGGATCGGACCACACGGGCCAGCCTTCGCTCCCCACATGCATCAGTGAGCCTTGGCCGCTCATGACCCTGTCGCCGGTTCACTGCTTTTCCTTCCTTGAACCACTTTTGATAGGTACTGGCCACTGCAGACCGCGAACACCCCACAAGGGCTGCAGTTTTGGAGATGCTCTGACCCAGTCGTCTAGCCATAACAATTTGGCCCTTGTCAAAGTCGCTCAGATCCTTACGCTTGCCCATTTTTCCTGATTCTAACACATCAACTTTGAGGACAGAATGTTCACTTGCTGCCTAATATATCCCACCCACTGACAGGTGCCATGATAACGAGATTATCAGTGTTATTCACTTCACCTGTCAGTGGTCATAACGTTATGGCTGATCAGTGTAAGTGTATATTCTACATCTCCCATGTCGGGCCGCCTTCAAAACAACAGTCTATGCTGCAATACTAAACAAAAGAGCAGTAACTGCTTATGGAATTGAGAACAATGGCTTCAGAACTTTTTAATTGTCCAGCCAAGTGAGTGTTGACAGATCACTGGAGATGTGGTAATAGGGTGTCTTACTTGGAGGTTATTTTTGTATTCATATAGAACATGACCTCAGATATGACCTTTGGCTCTAGATGGCAATTACTTCTTGCTTGGTATTTGCACTAGAATGTCTTTCCATGGCACATTTCTTCAGCGTCCATAGATGAATTTGTTTGGGGCTATCAGTTTAATATACTGTAGTTTGGTACTTGTATCCGCTGAGAATAATAAATAACACCATGGCAAACTGCAGAAAAGGCTTCACAAAGGTCAGTAAAACCAAAGAAAAGGCAGTGACTAACATAAGAGATGACTGTAACTTCGATTTCCCCATATTTTTTCGTGGTACCTAATCTGCAGTTACTGCTCTTTCCCTTGGTGGAGCGGTATGATTGATTTGCATAATATGCCTGCGGTATGAGAAGGGATTTTATACAAAATGTGGGAAGAGAAGAAATTCCATGATCACTCTTGCATGCACTAAGGCAGCTAATCTTATGTACGGTTTGAGTGTATTAATGGGTGGATTCTCCCTTCCTTAAAATAATTGTTGATCCAATAAAGTGTCTTGTAATTATCAATGAACATCAGCTATAAAGAAATAGGTTTAGACACGGATCTAGTACCAACAATTGTTAGCCTAGCGTAAGGTTTTCTTTTTTTTTTTTTTACCAATCCTTCTATCAGTGGTGACTTCAAGGATGCCGGAAATTAAATATTGATACTTTAATCCAAAACAGGGACATAGGTTTTCCCCTTTTCATCATACTTGCATGAATGGAATAACGATATATCCATTGACACATTGACCAGCATAATCTCGGCTTTAGACAATGCGTTTGACCAAGATATCTGACTTAAACCCTAGAGTCCGGGGCATCTATAGCAAGCTCAGGCTTTTAGCTTCATTGTCAAATCACGTTGCTTTCTCGTTGTCTGTACCGGTCTGTACAAGGTGGCCGCAGTTAATCAGGGTTTTCATCTACGCCAAAGCCAGCATTTATTTCCAGGAGTTGAAAAATCAACACATGCGACCTGAGAAAAACTCAGTTCTCTTTTCTACTGTCTTAACTGCCATCTAGGTCGCTAGGTCTGCTGTTAGATCGAGTCATGAAGCGCAGTGATAAAACATGATTGTTGCATAAATGAAGAAATATCGGACATTTTATTTTTATTTGAAATGTGCTGTACCTTGAAAGGGTTGATTGTACAAAAGATTAAACATGTCCTCCAGTAGATGGCCTCATTGTGCCTCTATGCTATAATACTGCCTCCAAGTTCAAGTTGGAGACCATTTCAGTTTTCATCAATTCATTTCAATTCCAAGTTGTGCCACTTATCAGATATGACATGCCGTTGCCAAAACGTTTTAGGCTAAATCAATGGCCCAATGTTAATCTCATGTATAATTAATTATGTAATTATGCATGTAATATCAATACCGAATGGTGAGTGGGCTTTAATATGATTAAATCAGCATATTTCAATAAGCACCGTGTTGATCCAAGAGCAATTTCTAAAAGGATCTGGAGAACAGCAGATGGGAATGGTTCTGAAACCCTCGCGCGCAGCTGAGTGGATAGGGCTCAAATGAAACTGCTGGTTGTTACGGTCTGATCTTCCCCCAATCTACAAGTGAGAGACCACTTCAGACCACGTCAGTGCTGTGAGGAGACTGGAATGGAATTTAGATCTCTTCAGAATAACTTCAAAATTCGAAGAAAATGACTAAACATCGGCGGGCCGACAACCAGTGCGTATATAACGTTTAGAAAAGCTTGACTAACTCTTGAGCTTGCGAGAAGACACACGAGTTGAATTGATTTTGACGATATTTGCACCTTCTCCGAATGTGATTGCATACCTTTTTCTGTGAAGGTGTAGTGAAGTTGGAAAGGACAGAACGTACATTTAACCCTGCTGGCTCTACGGTTGGCGTCTCGTGCTGCAGCTACATCTGGAACACACGCAAGGAGAGAAGGGGCAGAGAGACGCCCGCTTTTGCTGTACATAGGAGATAAAGTAGAGACGACTATTTCTAAGTAAATCATGGCTTACAACTGAGCTTTCTTTGAGGATTGATGGGCATTTGCAAAAGGTTTGTTCGGAAAAAGTTGACAGCTCATCTTTCATGTAGTCACATTGCCATTTTGGTGACTGGATGTGGGTGGAAAAACGGAACGCACGGACGGACTGTACTCCAGGATTACCATTGTGTTGCTCCACCGTAAGATACAGCCGGTTAGGTGTTGGTACTTATGTAAAGTCGATTGGTAGCCTACGTTCTTATAAAACATAGTTTACAGTTCCAAGCGTAAAGACACGGACAATTGAAGTATTTTGATATGACTGTGTTCAACAATTTGAATAAGAAGTGGTGATTATGTCTTTCCATCACCATTTATATGGTCTGGCAGCATGTTCAGTGCATGTGCTCTGCATTTGCAAAAACGAATGCTTTTCCTGGATGGATTGTGTATAGGAGCATGAATTTTATCACGCGGACACGCCTCGTCAGTCATTAAACAAATCAGATAAACACAGCGCGAATATGATCAATATAGTGTGTCGATGAGCCCGTATATAAAGCTAATGATTGGTCCAGCCTCTGTTTACTTAACATGCCTGCGAGAATATGCTGTGAAAGTTTCAGATGAGTGCAAACAGCTCATTGAAATAGACACAATAAAGATTCTTCATATATAAATAACCTCTTGTAAGACAACTGGAATACATCTGATTGAAAACTGCGGACCTAACAGAATGCCTACGAGAATCCATGATCAGGATGCATTTTTTGCCTCATTTCTAAAGTGCTTTTTGAAATATTTATAGACAGTACTCTGCAGGATGATCACTGTGATAAGCATGGTGACCCAGCCTCCAGATGAGCTGTTTCACGGGCAAGCAACAAAGGGTACATTTGCCATCTAATTGGCCATACTTAAGGTGATTGGAATTATGGGGTGATTTCCGTCTCTATAAGCAGGCAGAAACATGGATTTGAACTTCTCCACAGTCCGCGATAGTGAAAATTTGCAGGAGAGAGACTCATCCAAACGTGTTCTGACAGGCTGCTTTCTCTTTGCGCTCATCCTGACTACACTGCTGGGGAACACACTGGTATGTGTTGCTGTCACCAAATTCCGACACTTGCGCTCAAAGGTCACCAACTTCTTTGTGATCTCTTTGGCCATCTCAGACCTGCTGGTGGCCATCTTGGTGATGCCGTGGAAGGCAGCGACAGAGATTGTGGGCTTCTGGCCCTTTGGGGCATTTTGCAACGTCTGGGTGGCTTTTGACATCATGTGTTCCACAGCGTCCATATTGAACTTGTGTGTCATCAGTGTGGACAGATACTGGGCGATCTCGAGCCCGTTCCGTTACGAGAGGAAGATGACGCCCAAGGTGGCATTCGTTATGATCAGCGTGGCGTGGACGCTGTCCGTGCTCATCTCCTTTATCCCAGTCCAGTTGAACTGGCACAAGGCTGCTGCACTGGAGTTCAACGACACCTATGGTGAGCCGCCGCCGGACAACTGCGACTCCAGCCTTAACAGGACGTACGCCATCTCCTCCTCCCTCATCAGCTTCTACATCCCCGTGGCCATCATGATCGTGACCTACACTCGGATTTACAGGATCGCCCAGATCCAGATCAGGCGGATCTCGGCCCTGGAGAGGGCCGCCGAGTGTGCCAAGAACCGCCACAGCAACATGGGGACCAGCTCCAGCGTGGAGACGGAGAGCTCCTTTAAGATGTCCTTCAAACGAGAAACCAAAGTCTTGAAGACCCTGTCGGTCATAATGGGGGTGTTTGTGTGCTGCTGGCTGCCCTTCTTCATCCTCAACTGCATGGTGCCCTTCTGCGAGCCCAACGGCACGTCTGATTTCCTCTGCATCAGCCCCGCCACCTTCGACGTGTTTGTCTGGTTTGGCTGGGCCAACTCCTCGATCAATCCCATCATCTATGCCTTCAACGCGGACTTCCGCAAGGCGTTCTCCATCCTGCTGGGCTGCCACAGGCTCTGTCCGGGCAGCAGTGCCGTGGAGATAGTGAGCATTAACAACAACGACGCCCAGCCGCCGGCGTTGCAGTATCAGCCCAGGGGGCACATCCCTAAGGAGAGCAACAACGCCACCTACGTGATTCCTCACAGCATCCTGTGTCAGGAGGAGGAGCTGCAGAAGAAGGATGAGGTTGGGATTAAGACCTTGGAGAAACTTTCCCCGTCCCTGTCTGGGAACCTGGACAGCGACGCTGACTTGTCACTGGAAAAGATTAATCCCATAACTCAGAACGGCCAGCACAAGGTGGTGACGTGTTGAGCGGTGTGTGTACTGGTGTACGATATGAGAAAAAAATTCACAGAAGAAGAGACCCAGCGGGCAGTCTACCTCGCCGAAGTGTGGGATATACAAACTGAGCTTCACTGCGAACCTTAAAAATGTAATCACTATGTATGGAAATCTACAGAATGTTTCAAATGAAGGCACTTTATCCTGGATAACTATCTGCAAAACACCTTCAGCATTTATTAATGAAGTATAGACAGATTTGTCGGTAAATGTTCCATAACTTGAATAAAGGAAAAACAAAAATACACATGTGTATACATGTTGTATTTACAAATGTGTATACATTTGCATGTGTACAGTAGTGGCGTTACAGATGTCCTGGAAGCCGTAATAACATGGAGAAAGAAGTAGAAATATTAGCAAAATGTCTTGTAGGTAAGTGCTTTACATTTGTGTACAGCGTGTTTCATATTACAAAGAGAACTATAAAGATGCCTGGTTTGGAATGATTTTGTCAATGTCTACCGCAGTGTGTAATTATACTTTTTTATTTTTCAAAATATTTATCATAATTTATCATAATTTATTTAGAGCTGAAGTCTCTTCTGTGGTAATGATAAGTGGATGGTGTAAATAATTAAAAATAACCCTCATCAACTCTTCCATTTGAATTGTTGTGACAGACAGTATGCCTCAGAGTGGTACAGTTGTAAGGTGTGGTGTGAACACACGTATGCATTTGATATTTATAGCACTTTGTCTATAACTAAGGCATCCTCTCAATGCCTTTCATTTTCAAAGTGACTCCAAATTATGCCAAGTAGGCCTATGCCATCTTTCAGAATATTTGAGTTGCATTCTCCTTTTGTAGTAGTACATGTGTTTCGTAATTGGAAAATGTTGACACTTATTGGAGCTCAATCTGATTGTCAAACCAGGATTCTAAAGAACAAACTGTCAAACCAGGATTCTAAAGAACAAACTGCCAAACCAGGATTCTAAAGATCATACTGCCAAACCAGGATTCTAAATAAAAAATGCCTAATTTCTATTACAGTCCAATATAAAACAGGGTCTACTTTATAAACCCTCTGTTGGTAGGACCCATCGTCACGTCAGCAAATCACGTCCCCTAGCTACCTGTATAGGTGTAGCATTTTGCTTCCCTGTGGCGCATCTCTCCCCAATTCAACTCCATTACCCTTTCTGTCCCTGAAGACACACCGCTCACCCCAAACAATGACTTCTTTACGCTCTTAGGACATTCCGTGATCTCATCAGACACTTTTTAGAGTGTTCAGCATCTGATAGGTACCATATATGGCCTCCTGTTCCATCAGAGGCCCCCTAAAGCTCTGCTCAAAAATAGTACACTATTGGAAAGAGTGGAAAACAGGGCCAGCATTTGACAGACCCTTCTAGTGCTAAGAGCTGATTCTATTAACCATCTGTTTTCATGAAAACATCCAGCTTAGTGAGTGGAAGGAAATGTCATCAATGTCAAAACTTTGATACACTAATTTAGTTAGTGTACCTCACGCAAATCACTGGTTGCCCACAATTTACTCTTTGTGAGCTTTGCTAATCTACTGAAGCCTGCTGTTGTTATTTATTGTTTAAGCTGGAACAGTGACCCTTTAGTGCTTACAAATTAATATATATTTTGACTACCTTTGGCTTAAGTTGTTCTTGTTATTCCCTCTGCAGTAGTAGAAATCTGTCCTGAATTTGGCATGAATCAATATCGGAATTAGGGTAATTGGATTTGGGTGTTACTTCACAGTGTGAATTGGGTGCCGGACATATTTTCACACTCTTAAGTGCGACAACACTTCCCAGTCATCTGGGCTCCATGATGAACGTGGGTTTGATGTCAGAATTAGCTAGAGTTATTGCAGTATGACTGATTTATTTCCAGGCTCCAGCCTTGTTCTTGATTTTCAGGTTTTACAAATTTACAAATACATCAGTTTACAAATACATCAGAGGGGGTCAGACATTTAACGGTATTAATCTGGATTTCCGGTTATTTTTTTGGGGTTCTGTGAAATCTACAGGGTGAATGTCTTTTTTTTCTCCATGTTACTTCCGAGTAAAGAATAAAATTTGCCGGCAAATGCGGAGTTTTTGCACATGCCCCACCCCCTCCCTTCCCCTCTGGGAATCCCAAAGCTACGAAGATTCGGATCACATAGGGTGCATGTGTTATATTCCACACACAGTCACGTTTCACTCATTAATCACCCATTTATCGGCATGAAGATGCCATTAGAACTGACAGTTAACCCCTGCAGCAGTTTGAACATTAAAAAACCAGGCCTTTATGTTATCGTGGCTACAACTGTCTCCGTTGCAACACAAAGTGGTGTAACACAACCAAAGCACATTGCACTGTGGGAAAACAATCTGCATTTTATTTGATTATGTAATATATCCAGTTATGCCAAGACATAGCCAGAGTTGCTTATAAAAGAACACAAGCACTTTGACTGACCGTCTGTCTCCTGGCTGATAATGGCAATGATGATGAAAAAAACACTTAAACTGCTTGCTGTTGACTTTCTGTCATGCTTGGCTGATATTCTGTGTCGCCTATACAAAGCTTGCCTACATAACTAGATTTAACTCCTGAACAAATAACATTGAAATTGCTAGATATTTTATGACGCTAGCCCTGGATTTCCTAGAGTCTGTTCATTGAGTCTAGCCCATTGAAAGTGCCAAAATACAAACACCCTTTGAAAAGACATCAGGAATGTGCTTACCGCTCACCTGCAACATCTCAATCCTGTAATGTAAAGACAGGGATGACTTGAAGTAGTATGTCCTTGTATGTCCTTTTTTACCATATCAGTTGACCTGTTCTTAACCACGGGTGTCAGGTAGCTTAGTGGTTAGAGCATCTGGCCAGGAACTGAAAGTTTGCTAGGTCAAAAGCCTGAGCCGGTGAGAAATCTCTTCTGTCCCTGGTTAAGGCTTTTAACTTTAATTGCTCTCCAGATTGCTGTTGTAAATGAGAATGTGTTCTCAGTCAACTTCCCAGGTAAAAAAATAAAACAAAAAATGATTCTGTTACTCAATAATAAATGTAAAATCTACTTTCTAATTATCTTTGATCACTAGTCAGCTCAAATCTACAATTAAAATCCACGTAATTAAATGCTAGTCTCCATACAGTACATCTCTGCAGAAATGGGATGACCGAGGAAGTACAATATAATCTACTTTTTATTATCATCAATAAGAGATTTGCTCATTTTGCTATGTGAAACTTTGTAAAACAATAAATGTCCAACCACCCAGTTTTGGAGGGGTTTGAAACTTGTTTGTAGTGGTACTGAGAAGAGCTTGCTATTACCAACCAAAGACTTCATGCAGTTGCGCTCAGCTAACCATATGCTAACTTTAAACTTCCTTCAAACTGCATAACAGGGACATACAAGTCGTACCAAGGGGTTTGTCTGACTCTGGGTAAGTAGGAAATGATCCCTAATCACCAAGTTCCCAGCTATCCCTTTAACTCTACTCACTACAGTAGGCAGCCATTTAATTGGCATTGCGAAATTACAGAAGTAGAATGCCTTGTTTGCTTAAATGTCTTTCGTAATGATGCCCCCCAGGCTATGCGAAAGAACTTGCGACAGCTTATTATTCTATTCTTGATGTTTGTTTTGACATTACATGTAACAGTGCTTTTTTAAACCTGACTGAGAGCAAAGCATTCCTCTACATCAAATACCAAACAGGGAAAGATAACTGCCTCTGTCCTGGTACAATATTAAACAACATTCCTATTGGAGTCCAAATACAAGGATCCTTGAGCTCATTTCATTTACAATGGCATCCCTACCTCGACATTTTACCACAAACTTAATGTAACATAACATGAAAAACAGTATTGTATATTGCTCAAATGTAAATGTGAACACAAGTGCTTTTTTATCTTGGAGTCCTTAAACGTTAGTAGCAAACAATGTGCTGTTTTTCAGTCTGGGTTTTATTGAAAAATCAAGGCACTCACCTGTCAGATTTAACTTCACATGTTCTGCCGTTGTCAAGGTGTTGATTAAGAATCCCTAAATTTATCGCAGTACCTAGTTTACAGTTTGTACAAAATGTGCCCTTGCTACTTGCAAAATAAACGTGTATGTTACTTTTTTCATCTGTGCTATTGATTTGTATTTATTTAATTCAGGGGTGGGCAACTTGGATGGTGGTGGGAGCCACAGAATTTATGCACTTGTCAACGGGGGGGGGCCGCAGACTAACTTGGAACACACACACACACACACACACACACACACACATCCATGTATTGTATGTAATTATTAACAAATGTATTAAAAGTACACTAGGTCTGTGCTAGTTAACGCATATCTGGGCAATTTTAAAATATTGATCAACGTGCCGTTTTCCCGTTCTGCTCATCTCTCCCGGGATTCAGCGTGTTCACTACCATGTTATTAAATGTGTTACCCTTTGAACGCTATAGTTTTTTTGGCTTTTTTCACTACTTTTATATTTTGGCTTGTACAGAGACTTCTGTAATAGGTATCATCAAGTGTTTTATGGCTCAAACATCAGCACACTCTCAGCTGCACTTAGAAAGACATCACAATACACGTTCAATTAGTAGCCCCTTTAAAGAGCATGTAAGCATCCCCATGTCGGTCATCCAGGTGATGTGAGCCATTCGCAGAGGTCAGCTGTGAAACCAGCACTTGATGTTGTGTGCAGTGGTTGATAATGTACAGTGCCATAACCCTATTTAGCTCTCGTGGAGCTGCAGCCACCCACTCACACAACGCTCTTAACGTCAGAACCATACCACAGTTGTAGAGAAATCCCACAGTTTGCCGGAGCTCGAAAAACATTAGGACTTCGCGGCGTATCTACGGTGAAATATATCGACGTCGAAGATGTGATGAACCTTCGCGTAAACTTGTTGCCCGGAGGTTTGCCACGTCCTGTGAGCGGTGCTAACACTGTGTGGATGGATGACCTGCACTTTCGCCGCGCGGATTGAAGGGTGGGGGTCATTGTGGAAACAGAGTCAAGGTTAATGACAGGCCGCAGGCCACGCTTGCCTTGGTGAGAGAGGATGGCGGTGAACCGCCGCCATAATGTGCTTATGTAACCAGCGTCCAGATTCTCATTTTAACACCAAACAGCATCGACGGCACTTCTTTGGGTTTCATACTGATTTTTATTTTTTTGATTCAATAACACTGCACAAGTCGGAACCGCCACTAAGAGCAACGTTATGTTTCTAAGAGAGCGTTATATCTAAGCTAAAGAGCCATGGGCAGATTATACTAGGTTGGGTTTCCGGGGGAACCAATACCCATGAAACCATTCTGCATTAGCAGCCAGCAATGAAAGGCCTTTAGTGACAGGTCAGGGTTTTGAATATTACAGTGTTCTCCCCAATCCCTTTTTACTTACTCCTGTGTAGCTGTGGTATCTTGGGAGATTTGGGAGATTGCATCTTCCCAAATTCCTTGGAAGTGATATATACAATAGTTTTGGAGTACACCTAAAATGGTTTTACAATTCATTTAGTCCGCAGAATTTTAGTCCATGTGTAAAAATGTAAATGTTAAGACGTATTTTCTCATTCTCTTATATTGTTTTCCATGCTTTGCATGTCCTGTAATTGTAGTTTCTGTAGATTCTGTGTATTCAGTCTTAATATGTTGCCAACACTACCAGCAGCATTATAGCCAGTAAAACTTTAAGTAGGCTATGTGCACCAAGATGCACTCAAAAATAACTAATTGGATGAACTAAAATTGTGGGCAGGATTTCCATCCAATAAACATATGTAGCCCCAACTCATTTTTGCCAGACTGCGTAAGCGGAGCCGGCCTAGAAGAGTGAATGTCTCTTACTGAGTCTGTCCATTGGTCCCTGAGTGACTGACTGACTGAGTGACTGACTAACTGATTGTCTACTCCTTGTTAAATAGCGGAGTGGTTAGAGACACGGGCTATGGAACAAAAGGTCCCGCGTTCGACTCCTGTAGCAGTCAACACACATGGTGCCTGAGGTTCAGGACAGACAATAACTTTGCTGGCTATAACTTTATGTAGCTATGTAATAGGAAGCCTAAAATAAAACAGTTCTGGTGGATATAAGGATTTGTTCAGGAATGACAAACACTTCGCTGCCTACACGATTCTCTCGTCTTTTCACATGACAAAAAAGTCAGTTATAAATATATCGTCACCTATATTGATAGATACTCAATGTCAATCAATCAATCAAATTTATTTATAAAGCCCTTTTTACATCAGCAGTTGTCACAAAGTGCTTTTACAAAACACCCAGCCTTAAACCCCAAGGAGCAAACAACAGTAGTGTTGAATTTCAGTGGCTAGGAAAAACTCCCTAAGAAGGCCGAAATTTAGGAAAAAACCTAGAGAGGACCCAGGCTCAGAGGGGTGGCCAGTTGTTTCTTGGGTCCAAGTTGTTTCTTGGGTCCTTTTGTTTCTTGGGTCCTAAAACAAGCATTTCTGTTTTTCTTGAGTTTAAAAACAAGAAGTTCTCTGTCATCCACTTCCTAATATCTGAAACGCATGCTTCCAAAATAGCTAATTTTGGGGCTTCTCCATGCTTCATTGAAAAATATAACGGTGTGTCATCAGCATAACAGTGAAAATTGACATTGTGATTCCGGATTACATCAGCCAGTGGCAGCATATATAGTGAGAACAATAATGGGCCCATAACCGAGCCTTGAGGAACACCAAAACATACCTTAGATTTGTCAGAGGATATGCCATCCACACAATGTCATTCACGAATGGCTAATTAGCTGTTAAAATGGCCAGTGGTAAAAGAGGATTTGTTCAGAATAGACAAAAACTTCGCTGGCTACAACCTTCTGTAGCTACGGGAAGCCTAAAATGAAACTGTTTACTGTAGTGATGGCCAAACGAGGCTTCATTAGTGTTATTTTAGCAGCAGGATATTAAGCTGGCAGCACTCAGATTTTCATTATCACAATAAAAGCCATCATTGACATTTAGAAGGCCATATAGTTAAAAATCTAGTATGTAAAAAAAGAACAGACAAGAACAACATTGGAACGGACATTAAACATGAAATGACAGACTAGATTGACAGACTACATTGTTAACTATTTCGGCTGATGGCTTTTATTTTGAAAAAGAAAATCTGAGTTAGCGCTGCTAGCATAACATCCTGCTGCTAGAAGAACGGCCATCACTAGTTTACTGTTATATTGCAACTATTTCTGATGGATTCTCGAATTATGTCTTAGCATTTCTTCAGGATAGTCAAACACTTCGCTGGCTACACGATTCTCTCTTTTCACTTGACTTAAAAGTCTGTTATCGTCACCTATATTGAAACAGTAGTTATTGTATCAATGTCATTCACGAATGGCAAATAAGCTTTTAAAACGGCCAGTGGCAAAAGTCATACAGTTCATAGATACTATTTGTGGTGGAGGTAAACTTCATAAGAAACGTTACTCAGTTTAACACGATGGTTAATGGTGTCTAACAAAATATTCAAACTTGATGTGATGTTAATGCATGACAACATTATATAATGTCAATATGCTATACTGACACCCGGCAAATGGTCAGCTCTCTGGTGTTGTGGTTGAAAACACAACCTTTCATGTGGGCGACCTAGGTTAGAATCTTGTGAGGGCAGCCATGATCAACACTTTCTATTGCGGGCCGGCTGATCTAGGCTTGCCTGGTTTCCTGTTATCAAATACAGCTAAAATGAAATAATGACATTAAGTGAAACTGATTTACATTTGTCCAACTAGTTTTTATCAAATACAGCTAAACTGAAATAATTACATTAACTAAGTAAAATAGATTTACATTTCACCAACCCAATCTAACTAATTAAAAATGAAATAAGTTAAAAATATTTGATCCCCCATTATGACACAAGAGACAAAATCTGGTTGGTGCTTTTTTATTGACAATGTGTATACGACACATCAGACTGAGCAGGAAATGAAAGTAACAAAAACTTAAAAAGGCTCTATACTGTGCCACATACACTGCTGTTTTTAATGTCAGAACAAGGAAAACATCCATGAGTTTGAAAAAAACTAAACAAAAACAACTCCAAACTTCCAAATCTAATAGGGAAATTAAATAAAGGTAACTTAATAAGGACAATGTACTATGCAACCTGGTGTTGACCTGTTATGAAACAACTTGATTTTCAGATGCTTTATCTTTGCATGTAGCTTGTGCCCATCCAAATTCATTATGACCTTCTGGAAAAATGTGAAGGTGTACTTGAGGTTGTCTGGAAAGCTTAGATCAAGAGCATAAATGAGCCAAACAGCATGATGAACCCCATGATGACACTGCCTATGTTGCTCAGGACTTTGATGCAATCGATTACAATTCCCACGTCCTCTGGCCCCAATCCCCATCTCTTCAGATCATGTAAATCCCCATGCCTGTGATTGCAATGTCCGTCTCTACATCCTCAGTGGCAGAAGCCTGAAAAACAACACAGAACACTTGTGTTAAGTAAAATGCTGAACACCACAAACAGAAAACTATATACACTGGCAAAAGTGAGGGGTCACTTGAAAATGTCCTTGTTTTTAATTGAAAAGCTTATTTTTGGTCCATTAAAATAACACCAAATTGATCAGAAATACAGTGTAGACATTGATAATGTTGTAAATGACTGTTATAGCTGGAAACGGACGGTTTTCAATGGAATATCCGCATAGGTGTACAGCATTGCTGTGTTAGCATTGCTGAAAACTGTTGTGCTGATTAAAGAAGCAATAAAACTGTCCTTTAGACAAGTTCAGCATTTTCAGCATCTGCATTTGTGGGTTTGATAACAGGCTCAAAATGGCAAGAAATAAAGAACTTTCTTCTGAAACTCATTCTATTCTTGTTCATGTGCAAAATTGCCAAGAAACTGAAGATCTCGTACAATGATGTGTTGTGCTCCAAGTACAGTACAACAAAATGGAGTTAGCATCTAACCAGAAGTGCAAACAGAGGAGTGCAGAAAAATTTACAAGTATTAAATATATGTATGCACAAGTGGAATGTATAGGTGTGCAATTAATGCAAATGCATTACATATGGCAATTCTAAATGTGCAGTGGAAATTTACAAATTTACAGAAAATGTACAGGTATTAAGTATAACGGTTGTGCAAAGTGAGATAAAATAGTCAATGGCATTCTGAATTTGCAATCGAGGCACATTGGAAGAGTAGGGTAGCATGTGCAACTGAAATGCAGGGATAGCAGCAATGAGGTTCCCGAGGTAGACTTGTAACAATTGAAAATGCAAGTACAGTGGCAGTTCTACATGTGCAATGAAGGCAAGTGTGCCCCTTCACTCCCCCTTTTGCTCTTGAAGATCTGCATCAGCTTGTCTGAGAGTGGTCCAGCCGTGACATGAACTTTGATTGCAGTGGCTTGGTGGTGATTCGCAAGTACTCTGTGTTCACCTGAAAAATGTGAACGAACAAAATACAGCCATTTGTTACTTGTTATACATAATTACTACTATATAGGGATGAAGGGTTATTGGCAAATTCAAATTATGATAGTGCAGCCATTAATCGTCATACACAATAATAAAAATGTCAACACATACAAGCATACACATTTACTTACTTCACTCTGCTGGAACAGGGCAGGCCATCTGTTTTTGAACTCTCCTATCATGGGGAGATACATATACTAGCTAGTTCCAATCTGCATTCTTTGCACTGCCACATTAATAATCCTGAAAGGGAGAATAAAGAGAATTAGTACATATCACACTGAACAAATGACAATGATATAGATCAGCTTGTGCATGCACTGAGCAAGTATCCTATTACTTACTATCATTAGGAGATTGCCACTAGCTTGTTAAAACTGATCAAACTGCAAAAGATGGGATAAACATATTTAAACATATTTGAATAAGAGTGCCAGAAAACTCAGAAGTTCATCGACAATTTCAAAATCGCATTAGAGCACTCGCCAATGAAAACAGATAAAATGTTAACATTTAGAATGGACTAGCAATCATTTTACAGCGACACTGAAGCTACTTATACAAGCTTGTATGATCTCCATTTCATTAAATAGGATACTACGTTGGAAAAGACCATGATATTTAACATGATATATTTAGAAATATGCTTAAAATATTTTACCTCACATAGTTCTAGGCCAGTTAACTATCTAGTGCTAACCTTGTGTTATTATGTCCATTTTGCGTACAAGTTCAAGACGTTTCAGAAAATGGCAGTAGATTATAAATTAGGTTAGCTAGCTAGGTATCAATAACAATCAACGCCATAACTTTCTGTTCACGTGTAACATGTGTACTGTAACAAGTGCACATCTCTGGTGAAGTCTATAATGCTAACCACATTGTCTATTTTACCTAGCTAGCCTACTACAGTAGCCATCTAGTCCCCCCCCCCCACTTCACTGAAAACGGAGCGAAAATCGCCCCGCTTCACGTTATCATGGCTGTTGTTGCACATATTTTGCATTGATCTAACTTAAATAAATGAAGTGAAACTAATAATACATTTTGTGTTACACCCATTAAATATAGATACATATATTTTTAAACAGTTATATTTAAATAAAGCAAAAAATATTTAAATGTGTCACATCAAAAAACATTTTTTTTCAGTGTGTATTTAACAAATAATGGTGATACTCGATCAACGTCAATGTAGCCACAGAATTTCCCAAAGACAACGACTAATCCAAATCTGGAATTGTGTACTCTCCAAAGACAATGACTAATAAAAAAAGAAAGATATACTGCAGTAATAGATTGCAGGTTGTGACTAGCAGTATATCTTGGTCAGGATCTGTACAGCTTGCTAAGAATGCAACAGCTTCATATAATGTAGTGTTAACACACAATAGCACCCGGCAGGTTTACAAACAGGCAGAAGTTAACGAAGAAAGTTTCACTCGGTCACTTCTTTTAACCTCCTTCATGTCACTTGCTATTAGCCCTGTAAAACAGTGTATGCTAGCAAAAGCCGACTTTCCTACTGCTTTCTAATTCTGCCTCTGACTCATGGCATCTGTTCAGCACTCATGCAGTGTGATGATTTGTATTAAGTACTCTTTGTACTCTTCTAAAAGCCTTTGTGTTGGATAAAGCCAATTCATTAAAACATGGTCATGGTTGTTCATCCGATGGATAACTAACTCTTAAGCCATAAAACTCTGTGTCGCCATTTGGCTCCGGTCTAGTAATCATGTCAATATTTCTCCATAAATGTAGCTTTCCGCTGCGTTTGAAGAGAAAATTGATATTAAGGTCTGAGCCAGCAAGTCTATATGATTCCTGTGGGTGGTGATTAACCTCAGCTAATACAAAGGGTTTCCTGCAAATTGCGCAAATGCGTTTTACGCTTCATCTCAAATGTGGTTCATGATCACAAGTCAGATCAGGTGCAATTTTCTGACCAATGAAGATAAGTAATTTTCATGATCTCTACAGAGGATCTTAAATGCAGGCTTCATGTCGTTGAAAAAGGCTTATCTGCTCGTATGTTAAAGATGTTACTTCAAACATGAGCCCAAACCATGCATGTACTCAATAGATTAAAAATTTTTTTTGGACGTATATTTCCCCACCGTAAGACAACATTTGCATTAGACTTATCATTTATTGCAAGACATAGTACACAATGAATGGTAACCTTGTTTGGTCTTGTGTGACACCACTTTCAAAACAGCTGGCTGAAATAATCCAGTTTCTCTGGAGTGCATCTTTAATGATTTATGTGTATTCTGCACACGAGCCTGAATATAATAGCATGGCGTAAAGTGAGACCCCAAAGCACCATTGTTATTGGATTTTAAGGATGATCGTTCTGAATGTCAAAAAATAAACAAATGATGTGGACAGCTCAACAGTGAATTTGTTCAATACAGAAATTCAGTTTTTTGCTAAAATAATTTTAACTAACTAATATTTTAAGTCCTTTTAGGCAAATCCCACATCTACCTCAGCTCACTCCTCAACATTTGCTGTTCCAGTAATGTTCTGCACTCTGGTAGATATCTTGCATTATCAGAGTTGCTAATGCAACTTGCATTATCAGAGTTAAGATGCAACTTGCATTATCAGAGTTGCGGACTCTCTTCCATCATTACTAATATTTTTTTGTCCTGCACCTGATGAGTTGGATGTGCATGTTTACATCTTTCCACGTTAATTTCCAATCTGGACCTAATATCATCATGGCCAACTAATCAACCGTAGCTTCCACTTCACTCATTCATCCTCGTTCCTCCTGCTGTATAAAAAATATGAATAAAAACGATACAAGTACAATCAATAACGAATGTAAGCTGCTCAGGGTAAAACTGTCAGCAAAATGACTTAAATTTAAAAATGCAAAATACTAGAGTTTTATTAGGTATTGCATTTTTTATTTTGTTAATTTGGTTCCGTGTTATCCTGTCATTGAAAAAGAGAAATTAATGTCAACTGACTGACCTGGTTTAATGACGTTTTAATAAGATGAAGACAGCAGCAGAGACTTCAGAAAGATAAAGGAAGGGGAGACCGGGCAGCATCTATGTAAATCTAGAGAATACAAATATCCCTAGAACATGATCTGCACATCTGCAAAGGCTTCTGGATCTTTAGTGCCGGAGATACTTTTGAGAAAGGAGTAACTAGGTCATCTGCAGCCACGGCCTGGTTTATTCCACGAAGGATAGCAGTCTGCACATAGATGCCTACACAATCACTGATATTCATAACCTTTCAGATGCCACCCTGAAAGCGTAACCTTAGAAAGAAACAGCTGGTGAATGAACTGTAGTGAGAAGTAGGTGGCTGAACTGTTTACCCTCCACTGGTCCACGGTCTACTAACTGGGAATGGCATGAAGGGAAACAACACAGCGGTCTTCATTCATGCTTGCCAAGCACTGCTGTGCATGTCAAGTAACTATTATCAGGATGACAGCCACGCACACAATACAAACCAAGGATTCGAGCAGCAGTACACCCAGCATCAAAAACAAATTGTCAGGTGGGAAATGGACAATTATTGGGAATATTTAAATAAGACGTATCCTGGGGCTTTTAGATGGAAAATCTACAGTACCTGTTACAAGTGTGATAAGTACTAAAATGTCAATGTAAAAATAGTCACTACCCAATTATCCCATTTGAGATAAATTACTATTTTTCACTATAGAATACTATAGTACTTAGAATAGAACTTTCTAGTAATCTGTAGTAAATTGATGGTCCCATGTAACTCAGTTAGTCCCATGTAGCTCTGTAGTAAACAGATGGTCCCATGTAACTCAGTTAGTCCCATGTAGCTCTGTAGTAAACTGAATGTCCCATGTAACTCAGTTAGTCCCATGTAACTGTAGTAAACAGATGGTCCCATGTAACTCAGTCCCATGTAGCTCTGTAGTAAACTGATGGTCCCATGTAACTCAGTTAGTCCCATGTAGCTCTGTAGTAAACTGATGGTCCCATGTTGATGTTTGGTCCCATTTAACTCAGTAAGTAGAACATGTTGCTTGCAACACAGAGATTGTGGGTTCCCATGGTGGGGCAGGATGAGAATGTATTAAAAGATGCTGGACAAGAGCATCTGCTTAATGAGTCAACTGTCTAAATGTCGGGCTATACACTACCCTATGTGATATCTGCTGTGATTACTCTAGAACAGGAGTGGGGAACAATGGCCCACTTACCATTATACTATATGAAATAATATACAGCTCCGGACAAAATTCAGAGATCACTGCACTTTTTTCTTTCCTTTCCAAAAAAGTCGAAAGGAAGGATTTGAGTAAGGGACAGAAGGGTTAAAATTAAGAGACCACTGCAAATTGAACGCTTCTGTTCCTCACGCAAAACTTTCCTTTTCAACTGTTTTGGAAAGGAAAGAACAAGGTGCAGTGGTCTCTTTAATTTTTTCCAGAGCTGTATTTGGACTTGTGTGCTTTGTCATCTGTCGTTGAGAGCTTCTAAAGAGCGAAAGATAATGCCCACAACCATTGTTTCCATTCAGACTCCCTTAATCCACCTCCAGAAAGGTATTGACCAAATCCATGGGATAGATTTCGGTATGACAGAGATACTTAATTGTCCACTCATGCCTTCCAATACTGTACAATGTGCACATGGTGGGAGACAGATCAACATACTCTTCCACCTGAAAACAACTGCAGCGTTGACTTCAAAGGCTTATTTAAAATTCATTAGAAAATACGGACAAAACAAAGATTTGCACCAGCACAGTATTTCCACAGCCTTCCCTGCTAGAGGGAACAGTGGACCGTTTGTCCGTGATGTGTTCTATCTAGCAAACAGTGCACTGCCTCCGTGAGCCTTTGTAATGGCCCCGGGACAGAACTGCAGGATGTGTTTACGCTGAAGGATGAGTCGAGGAATCCCGTGTGGATGGGATGGTGGTGATAGTGTTACATGTACACACAGAGGCCGGCGGCATAAAAGGATCTGTAATTGGACTCAATGAGGCTGCAGGCCCGCTAACAAAGCAGGAGCGCTAAAGTCTTGTCATAATTGCTTCTGGGGAGCTCCGCAGTCTGGCCTGAGTAACTCTCCCCCCGGAACACAAGGTTCTGTCCTTTTGCCAATGGCTTATCAGCTTAATGAGTGTGACAAAGTGCGTGTTCTATTCTAACAAGCCTGTTCACTGGATAGAAGTGTCCAGTTCTGCAGAAACAGCCAATGTCACTAGAGTCCCCTGCTGATAATGAGGAACAGACAGGGTAAAGGGGTCAACGGATAGCAGAACGCTGTGACACTGTCATGAACCATCTAACTATATCATGCAAAATAAATGCTTAAAATATAAAAAACATTCACAACAAACCTGATGGAAACATGTTGGTACATTTGTCTAAACAATGTATAAGCACATTAACTTGCCTGTTAATGTGCTTGATGCTGCTTTCCAATGGGTCCTATGGAATTAAAATTCTGATGGAATATGGTTAGAGACCTATGGAGTCACATTCCACATATCTGTTATGTTTGTCAAATCTGTAATGATTTTTGTTATACGTCCCGATCTAGATATTTTTTGCCGTTTGTTCTGCATAACAATTACATGTGATAGTGGTGGCACAGCTAGTATGAAGACATTTTAGTGGTAGCATAGATAGCCTGAAGACATGGTGGTGGTTGCATACTGTAGCTAGCATCAAGACATTGTGATAGTGGTAGCATAACTAGCATGAATACATTGTCGTGGTAGCATAGCTAGCATCAAGACATTGTATTAGTAGGAAAGCTAGCATCAAGACATTGTGATAGTGGTAGCTTAGCTAGCATCAAGACATGGTATTGGTTGTCAGTCTTTTCTTTCTGTAATGCAGTTAATTAGTGACAGTGAGACATGATGAGCATGACATGAACACCGATGAGGTTCAAATCCATTCAAGCATTATAGTCAGATTTTAACTGACATTGTTAAAGCTCTGGAAAAAATTAAGAGACCACTGCACCTTTTTCTTTCCTTTCCAAAAAAGTTGAAAAGGAAGGTTTTGAGTGAGGAACAGAAGGGTTAAAATTAAGAGACCACTGCAAATTGAATGCTTCTGTTCCTCACTCAAAACCTTCCTTTTTTGGAAAGGAAAGGGTGCAGTGGTCTCTTAATTTTTTCCAGAGCTGTATATAGATATACAACTGTCTAATTGTAAAATAATGATTTCAGAGGCAATAAGGAGATTCAGGATCTTTCCACCAGTGTCTACTCACCAGGCCTTTCCATGGCATTTCCTTTTGGTCCAGCTTCATTGCCCTCTCTATGGCATGTTGCTGATTTTGGAATGAAAATAGTGCACATGACTTGCCTAATCATATTGTATAAGTTTGATATGAGCATGTGGAATGTTTCATCATATTCTAACCACTGGGGCACTACAAAGCATTAAAAATGCATACTGTTTGTAGCCATACCCACTTTTAATTTGAATATTTTACAAATGTTTAATTATTACATCACATGTGCATTTGGGACTTTGCAATGTGTACCTCCTTACGAAATCTCTATCCACTGAAATGTAATACAGGTTCTACAATACATGTGCATGTTCAACAGTTCTTAGAAATGCTCTAGGTTAGGCCAACATCCTTTCTGTACTTGTTTCTATTTGGGCGTTTTTCAGAGTAAATTGTATGATTTATGCCAACACTTTCTGGAGCGTAACTGTGCCCTACTTTTCACTGCCCAATTATTGATTTGCAAGAGCAATTTACTTCCTTCTAGATTTAATTGCATTTTACCTAAGTGCTGCTGAAGCTTAAGAGCTACCTTTTTTTACTTTCCCTGAAAATAAAGTAGTGCCTGAAACCAGATTTCATAAAACTTGCTTTGACAAGTAAAAAAAGCATTGGTGGCACTACAGATGCTTTGCGATGTTGTGGTAACATCACCTAGTAAAACCCTGAATCTTTTGTGGACAGGTTAAATATGGACTATAATGGAAACATTTTTTTTTGCTATTGTGAAAATAGCAATGCCGACTGTTTTGAGTACAACCTAGGACCCGGTATCTCTATTCCTGTGTTGATTAGAAATAGAAGGAATCGAGTGCATGCAACTTGTGAAGTAAACCTGTCTAATCTGTTATCCGTAACACGTCAACCTACTAGTCCAGGAACCCCTATTATATCTATTAAGCTGGCTTTACTTAATATCAGATCTCTCACCAACAAATCATTCTTGGTAAATTACAATATAATATCCTACAACCTAGATTTTATGTTTCTCACTGAAACTCGGCTAACAGAAAATTGTAGTGTTACTGTTCTCAACGAGACAGCACCAGAACAATTTTGTTAAATGAATATTTGTCGAAATGGTAGGAAAGGAGGTGTGGCTTCCCTATTCAAAGATACATTCCAGTGCAAAGAAAACTTGGTAATTTAATTTCTTTCCGTTGATTATAGCTTGTTTATTATAACAGGGGATTTTAACACCCATATAGATAATAATACAGACAATATTGCCAAATAACATTTTGCACTACTTGACACTTTTAATCTCACTCATCATGTGAAAGAGCGTACGTACACATTCGAGGCCACATTCTAGATCTGGATCTGATCTCCAAAGGTCTCAATATTTCCTCTGTCAACTCCTGTTTCTGTTAAGAAAAGGTACATTAATGAGAGTACCAATGCTCAGTTTATGGAGGCCATAGCTTTCTCTCCAACAATAAGTGTAGAGTCAGTTGATGTACTCCTGCATCATTTTAATGGCAAAATATTGAATGTCATAGATCGTTTGCACCGGTAAAAGTAAAGAAAACTATGAGCAAACAGAAAGCACCATTCTGCTTTCCTACATTCTCTTTTCATGGATTCAATTGCGACATAATAACCAAGTTATGTCTTGGTGTTCGTAGTGACGGTACAGTGTCATTGTTAGACTGTGTAGTTCTGATGGTCTGTTTAATACTTTCAATTTTTTCACTAAAGAAACACACAAATTCATTAAATTTCACAGTGGACATGAGTTCTGATGCTATCTGCTTTAGGGGGTTTGTATGTTTGTTGACCAAGGCAAATAGAGTGCGGGTATTGTTGATATTCTTGTTGATCATTCCCGATAAATGTTGCCGTCTAGCCCTGCAGAACTCATTGTTGAAGCTGCCAAGGCTTTGTTTATACATGCCATAGTGGATTTGAAGGTTAGTTTTCCTCCACTTACAATTTATCAAAAATCCCTAGAAGTAACGGTTTGACATCTTAAAGCTTCCACATGTTGTCTCGACACACTGCCATCTGACTTTTTTAAAACTATTTTTAACTCTATAACAATGGATCTAAAGCAAATAGTTAATGGCTCTCTGCAATCAGGCATTTTCCCAAGGTCTCTAAAAACAGCTGCCCTATTAAACAAGTTCAGCCTAGTTCAGCTGGCCCGCAATAAAAAGCATTGATCGTTGTTGCCCTCCCAAGATTCGGACCTGGATCGCCCACGTGAAAGGCTGTATCTTTAACCAGTACGCCACCAAGCTAAACAGCTGCCAAGTGTCGGTATAGCCTCTTGACATTATATAATTCTGTCACGCATTAACATGATGTCAAATTTGAATATTTCTTTAGACACCATTATCCATTGTGTTAAACTGAGTAACATCTCATATAACCGTAAACAGTTTTATTGAAGCCTGCAATTAAAATTAATAAATATTGCCATCCTCACTGGATTCGAACTCCAGTCTCCCATGTGAGTGGCACTGTCTTTAACCATATTGAATTCTCGCACCCGATTAGCCATGAATCACACCATTATAAAGTGAAAATCATTGCCTTTCCCAATGCAACCTTTTTGGAGAATTTTAAGAATTGTATAAACTAGGCTAAATGTGTACATTTAAACATTTAATCAGAATAATACATTTTTATTCCCAGGTTGCATCAATGTCACTGTTGCCATGGTCACAGACACAGATATTGATGAAAGTTTAACGTGTTCAAGTGACTGAAGTTAGACAGGGGCTAATTGCCATTTGTTCTAAGCCTAATGGTTTGGAAACGTCACAGCAAAAAAAATCCAGTTGATGAGTTAAGTATAAACTCTTAACGCATTTGAATTTAGTTTTTTTGCCACCCCAATAATGGCCCATTTTTTACATTAAGAACAACTGTATATTAAATGAACATCGATAGTTATTAATTAGTTAAATAAACCATAGCACACACATTAGACTGTACACTGATAGGCCTGACGAGCCGTGAGTTTGCCGTGTTTTATATGCTCCTGTCACCCTGGTCACACTTAATCTGGGGGGAGATTATGTTGGGGTACATAATACCTCCAGAACATTTTAAACTTTCATCATTATCTGTGTCTGTGACCATAGCAACAGTGATGTCGATGCAACCTGTGAATAACAGTTTATTATTCTGTTTAAAGCCTAGCTTACACAATTCTTAAACTTCTCTCCACAGATTGCATTGGGAAAGCAGTGCATGGAAAGGCTATGATTTTCACTTTATAATGGTGTGATTCATGGCTAATCGGGTGCGAGAATTCAATGCCCACATAAAGCCCTGCCTCCACACCAATAGAGGCTCAACACTTGGTTTTGAGAAAACATGATTCGAACGAAGGTGGAAAGAAATTGTAATCATAAGAAGTGAACGTGGAAAAAATGTGTTTGAACGAAGACATTTTAAGATTGGACACAAAAATCCATTTAACACTAGAACCGCCAAATGCCTACACCAATTGGCGTTTGAGTTTGTAATTAAAATAAAACTGCCATTTTGAAAGCTACACCCTCCTCCTTCCATGACTTTTCCTAAATAGGCGTATATTATATTGTTCCGTTGTCGGAATTCTAAACTGATGAACAGAAAACTGTTTAGAGACTATTTACCTGTTTTTTTTACCCTGTTTTCCGACTTAATCCTCCAACTGCCCACGGCACTTAGCGTTGGTACCCAAATGGTACCCAGGCGCTAATCGCCCCTCACTGAATGCATGACGTCAATGGATGAATGCGCGATACTCCCAGATGAATGATAACTTAATTAGGCTATTATTGAAACATAATACAAACGATATAGGCTACTTATCACATGGGTTACTGTTTTTCAATAGGATATTCAGCTTATTGTGTAGGCTAATTCATCAAATGTAAATCGAAAATGTAAATCTACATTATTTACGTAGGGAAAAAGAAACTAAATCGCACAAACAGCCTATTCATTTCAGACCTCGTCTTTTTCTAATAGCTCCTCTCGGTTTTTCAATAACTTACTCATGTCACCTATAGAATAATCTTATATGCCAATAATCTAGGAGACTAGAGCTATGCATTGGCGTTGAAATCAACTCGATAGCCCCACTACAACCCGCAGGAGAGACTTGCAAATACGCGCTGTTCACAGCCTATTCATTTCAGACCTCGTCCTTTTCTATGTATTCTTTTTTTTCATATGATTAGACCTGCAATACAAACAAATTCTTGTATTTTTCGAATTAATTAACCATTTAAAACAAATTCTGTAATTCATTATTTTTTATACTTCTATATAGCATAGGTTGATGATGACCTAATAGATGAACATATGCTCTGGCTGGATGGTTATCCTGCAGAGGAGAATGGCCATGCTAATAGGGACGATTTGTATGCTAATGACGCCAAACGGTGTTCGGCTCTGGCGGTTATAGGGGGTAAAAAAGGCCTGGCGGTTCTAGTGTTAATGATTTTAGAATACACTTTTTCCACGCTTGAATCTATTTTTTTCATACGATTGAATTTAGTTTTTTCATACTATGAAATATTTCAGTTAAATTTTTCTTTTCTTACAGTCAATACATTTGAGCTCAATTTGGCTCCATATCAAACGATTAAAATAATTAATCACAATTAATCGCATAATCTTTTGTAGTTTATCGCAATTAATCGCAATTTTAGAATGTGTTCAAATTTTGTCCTTAATACACACTTTTCTGTTTAAAAAGCTGTGCATTATGGTAAAGACATACTTTGTTTTATTGCAAACTATGGACAGTGCTTCACTTGGAATTAAATAAATGCAAGTTGTCAATGCCTTTAGTAATTTAGTTTAATGTACATACAATGTCAGTCCATAACCACAATAACTGGCTGCATCTAAATGTAGCCCATGTAAATCTAAACAGAATCTTTCCATCTCATATTGTTTTCTTGATTAACGCACCAAGGACAATATCTGCTACGTTAGGCTACTGTATAAAACACATAACAGACCCTCTTATCTGGACAGCTACATGGTGTGCAGGCATTTAACCCATTGAATCACACCTAAGCTGGTCAAAGTATTGTCCATTGATGTTTAGGCTGAAATGTGGTTAGAATGGGGTTCAAGTGAATGCCTGTAAACATTAGATTTCCTGAAAGATGTTAACCACAACCAAATACTTCATTAAGTATCTCTATGAATTTTTTCTCAAATTCAACCAAATGCATGAGGTAGGCTACTTGATTAGGCAATGGCATAAGGTAGTCATGGTGGCTAGAGATGTTATATACAAACATTAAATCAGGGTACATCTGTACTTCATGCAGTTGTTTGCTAATTTCACTATCAGAATATGCTTTGGTGGAAACATGAATGCTTAGCTCTATTAGCAAAAACATTAAATAATGACAACTTTACCATGCTACAAGCAAAGTGTTAGCAGGTGGATTCATGCAACAGAGCTAGGGGAGCCATGGCTAGCATTCTCGTTTGATGGGTTTTTGTAGTGAGACTGGGGTGCGGGACGCAAGGAGAGATACGCCCATTTCCTCACATCCATTGCACAAACACATGAGTGCCGAGTTAACACGATTCATGACATGAATGCCAACTCTCCAATGATATATTTAAAAAAATGCCTGTGAAGCGCTCAGGTCAAGTCAACCGCCAATAAAGTTACAGGTAAACAATAAATGCGTGATAGTAACGCGATCCTGTCAGCTCCCACTAACGTCAAGCTCTTACTGGATGGCGCCGAGGCTCAAAAATAAAAATGCGCTAACGGCGACAAAAGAAATTACGGCGTAAAGTATTTTAAATTAATCGCACGCGTTAATTTTGACACATGAAGAATGACATTATAGTCTTGAAGGAGATCAGCTGACCAATCAGAGGTCAGACATGAAAGCAAGCGTCCTGTGAGTTTAACTAGCCAATCATTTTGCTTTCTCTGTATCTGTTTATAGGCAATCCCCCTGTTAATCAATCTTGAAAGTAACCATAACTAACCAGTGATTAATGAAATAAAAAGGAAGATTGAAATGTGATCATTTAAGGACACTGGTTAATTATTAACTCGATTTACCGGTTAATTTCGGCCAAAATGAGGAACGTCCCAAACTAGTAAGTAAACACAGCCAAGTACTTTAACTTTGTACTTTTTACACCTCTGTTTTCATGTGCCGTGGACCGGCAAATTATGACAATGTTCTACTAGGGACCAAGGAAAAACTAAACATTGACAATAGTTTTTTTTATAGCAATTCTACTCCCCAATCAACACAACTAATTATTTTAACATAGTGAAAAGATGGTCAATTAAGCAATTTCATTCTCTATTTCAATGACATTGGAAACAATTATGTGACTGGTGCTAATAAAGTAACTAAACAAGCCTTAATACCATATGTACAAGTACTGTAAGTAAACCAAATTAAAATAGGAAGGATTAAGATCTGCTACTTGTAGTGACTGCCATGCATGAAACTGACATTGGGAAGTTAATGAAAACTTCAGGGAAGATCAACTAATCATTTAATTGTTGAAAACAAAAGACATTTATTACTTTCAATTGTGATTTTGCCTGAGTCCCTTTTAATGTGTTCTACACAGCTTGTGAACATCATCGAGGTTACATGTTCTGGAGAGTAATACCTTATAATTAAGGCATCATATTAGTTAATAGCTCAAACTGTTCAAATGCTACAGCCCAATTTGGAGTAAAAATAGAAAGCACATGTGCCAGCTGCTAAGTAGCAGACACTATGTAACTCCGGTTCTATGAAGGAAGCGCCAGTGCAACCACTGCAACTTTTTAATTAGGGATATGCCATGGACCGGTAAGCATTTTTACAATGCACCAGCGATCGTCCACAGTCCTGGGTTTGATAAACACTGAACTATAGGCCTTATGAAAAAATGCATCAGTCCTAGTTCAATATTAGCTACAATGTCTGTTGATACATTCATGTTACATTTTGGGGCTGAAATTGTCTAAGTAGACAAGTCAGCCCGAGTTTAAATGGGAACTAGATTGGATCCCATTCATATTTTCTTTTTTCTTTTTACCTGAAAGAGGGCTGTAGTTGCGGCTGCTTGCAGCTGCTGTTAGTAGCCTACAGTAGATGCAACTTAAATACAGTGCTGAAAAAATTAAGGGAACACGTAATCATCACAGTATAAGGCCAATTCAATTAAACTTCAGGGATATCAATCTGTCCAATTAGGAGGCATAATTGATTGTGAATCAATGTCACCTGTTTTGGTACAAATGAAAGTGACAACAGGTGCACTGGAGAGGCAACAGCAAGACAACCCCCAAAAAGGGAATGGTTTTGCAGGTGGTGGCCACAGACAACTGCTCTCACCTTCTCCTTCCTGACTGATTCTTCTCCAGTTTTGCCTTTTCCCAGTGTTCTTGTCACTACTGGTAGCATGTGGCGGTACCTGCAGCCCATTCAGGTTCCACAGCCAGTCCAGCTCCTCCAGGATGGCACCTCCATAGGTGTCATTGCAAGAAGGTTTGCTGTGTCTCCCAGTACAGTCTCGAGAGCATGGAGGAGATACTAGGAGACAGGCCGTTACACGAGGAAAGCTGGACTGGGCCGTAGGAGGGCATCAACCCAGCAGCAGGACCGGTATCTGCTCTTTTGTGTGAGGAGGAACAGCAGGAACACTGCCAGAGCCCTACGAAATGACCTCCAGCGGATAACTGGTGTGCATGTTTCTGACCAAACTGTCAGAAACAGACTCCATGAGGGTGGCATGATGGCCCAACGTCCTCTAGTGGGACCTGTGCTCACAGCCCAGCACCGTGCAGCTCGATTGGCATTCGCCAGAGAACACCAGAATTGGCAGGTCTGCCATTGGTGCCCTGTTTACTTCACCGATGAGAGCAGGTTCACACTGAGCACGTGACAGACGTGAAAGAGTCTGGTGATGTCGTGGTGAACGTTATGCTGCCAACAACATCATCCAGCATAACCAGTTTTGGGGTGGGTCAGTGATGGCCTGGGGAGGCATATCCTTGGAGGGTCGCACAGACCTCCATGTGCTAGCTAACGGTACCCTGACTGCTGTTAGGTACCGGGATGAAATCCTCAGACCCATCGTCATTTTTAAATAAAAATAAAATAAATTAATAAATGTGACTTTTTATTTCTGATTGATGTTTCTGTGTTAAAATAAAGTTTAGTCATGCCATTAACAGTTTAACTAGTTCAATTTTGTCTAAACAAATGGAATATATCCATTCGTGTTGAGGCAAACTCCACATGATTTGTTTATGAGACCCATACCCACTGCTGGGAAATAGGAAGGATTTCCCCATGTGGAAGAAGGGTCACTGCTGGCTGCAAACAATTTCATTTCAAGGTGTTTGAAGCCTTTTTTGTGTGCAAAATGCTTGTGTAATGGTCGGAGCCTGTCCCCATCATGCGAGAAGAACTTTCTCATACAAATCTGTGGATTTCAATTCTCATCATATCAACAGTCGCGTCATAGGATTAAGCTCTGGGCTACCTTCCAACGCGCATGCGTCGAAGCGCTCCGCAATAACTTAACGGCCAATGAGTTTGGTGACTCAGGAGAAATGCATCCGCGTTCACCCACAGCGTGGTCATTTGTGGACCCCCCACCCCGACATACACACATCTGCTCGTTTCATCCTTGCCCCGGAGGGAATGTTATAGATTTCTTCTATAATTCGCATGGTCGTCATGTTCCAGAGATGATGCCGGTGTGATCTGAAAGCTCCCAGGAGTGTACAGTTTCCGTGTCTCTGTATCACGAGAAGACGTGCACAGGATACCAGTGTCAGACAGGGAACGTTCTAGTGCAGCGCGAACCCTCGGCCAGGCTGATGTGCCGCCTTGAGCCCCACTGTCGTGCGTCACTCACATTGGCTAAACTCAACTCAGGACTCCGGGGCTCCAGACATTCGCACAAGCCTAAGTGACCTTGTCAGCAAGTTCAAGTATGTTCGTTGGGCTTACATAACAAAGCTAATTTGATACCAAAAAAATGTTTCTCTGCCGTGTACTGTACATTGGTTGTTTGTAAGCTGTTCATCATCAGGCGTCATCTGATTGGTTCATGTGACTTTGAGATGAGTATTGAGTGTTAAAAGTGCCTTCCCAGTGTAACAAGCTATTTGACTCAGTGTGGATGTTTACTGTGTAAGGGCACTCGTACATATCTGCTTTGTGAAATGAAACAGACATGACCTGAAAACAACTGAATCATGGTCTGCCTCTTACAGCTTACAAGAATGTGAGCTAAACAAAAAGACACGTATCCAAAATATTCATTTAATCCTATTGTAAAAAGCCATGCCTTTAAAGATGAGCTTTCAAGGCCATATCACATTAAAACAACATCAAATCATACAATCATTTTCAAAATGTCTTACACAATAACCTCAATTTAAATTAAAATAGTATACAGTATAATGCCAATATAGGCCATATTATTAGTATTTACTATAATTATATACCGTTTGTAGCTACACTAACCAAATTTGCCTATATTTCCATCTTTGAAATTCTAATATATTTTGTATTATATTGATGATTTGTTATGTCATATTCATGCAAGTTCCTGAAAAATATCTGCAAATGGCCCAGCATACTTTCAGGTACGATTTGTCCTACCTGGCGCTCTCTCTCTCTCTCTCTCTCTCTCTCTCTCTCTCTCGATGAATGTGTGTTAGGACATCAATATTGCTTCCCTGTTTGGTTTCTACATGAAACCTGTTCTCTGATAGGAACACTGTTGCCATATGGATTCATAATCTCCGTGACAACTGTTCAGTATAACTCTCAGCGCTGTATGGAAAGGCTTTTATTGAACCTAGGCATGTTGCCATTCCTGTTATGGTTCTCTTACCCCCCCAGGGCATCACACACAAGCTGTGACCCTCTCTCGGAATGCTGGCTGGTCCAATCGAAATAGATCGTAGTTGTTTGCTTCTGGTCTGGTCAGTGTTAGATGGCCAACTGTTGTTTTGAGTATGAACAGGGGAGATTGGTATGGACGGGGTAAAATGTATTTTCCAAGAATAGGCCCCTGGCCTAGTAGGCATATCTTGTCTGTATGTCTAGATTGTCACTGAATTGCTGAAGATGCACTCTGGGATATTTGGCTGCTGTTTGTAAAAAAAAAAGTGTTGTCAAAACGAATCCTTAGAATGTATTTTCCAAGTCATGTATGGGGCTATAGGTGCCCCATGTCATCCAACCACTCATATACAAGCTTGGATTTTCATGGGTGACATGGGAAATAAGATGATACTGATGACGTAGGCAGATATTTAGTAAGAAACAACTGTCATCATCATGTCGTCAAATTTACTTTAGTCAAGAGTGTGATTGGCTGGCAGTCGGTACAAATACCTGTGTAGCAATGGAGTGACGGATGTGCCACAGTCAGGAAGCAGATGCCGAAGGTCAATTTATTGAGAACACTAGTAACACAAACAGGCATGAAGCTCAGGGTGTGGTTGGGGAAAACAACACAACACACAACAAGCTATACAAAATACTGCCTAGTGAACTGGACAAACGGGGGTATGTAAATAAAGGGAACGTAATTTGGTGAGTGGTGGAATCCAGGGGTGCGTAAGGATAGTTTGCCAGGTATTGAAGATTTCCAAGACCTGGGGTTAGTAGACAAGCTGGCTCGGCTATGGTTTGCTAGCTTAAATATGCTGGACTCCCTTAATAATAAAAATAATAATACTAATTTGAACTCGTTATAGAGCTTTTCTAGGTACTCAAAGCGCTTCACAGGCTGAGCATACAGGGTAAAATCACTTTAATAGGTACAAATAAAAGGTAAAATAAACAAGAAATCGGTGGTTAAAAACTAGTGAATCATGAGATGGAGGGAATGCAAGAGAAGGGAAAGGGGTTAACTGCCAAATGCAAGTTTGAAGAGGTGGGTTTTGAGGGCCTGTTTGAAGGACGGCAGGGTGTTTACCTGACAGGTGTGGTTGGGGAGGACGTTCCAGAATTGGGGTGCAGCAGCTGAAAAGGCCCCGTCGCCCCAGGTCCGGACCTTGGTCCTGGAGATTTTAAGAGTGGTTGTGTCTGCAGACCTGAGGCATCGGGTAGGGGTGTGGTGGACGAAGAGGTTGGAGAGGTAGGGAGGAGCCAGGTTATTTCTGACTTTGTAGGTGGTGAGTAGTATTTTAAAATGAATCCTTTATTTGACCAGGAGCCAGTGGAGGTTGTGGAGAACAGGGGTGATGTGATCTCGGTGATTGTTGGAGGTGAGCATTCTGGCAGCGGAGTTCTGGATGCATTGAAGTTTATTGAGGATTTTGTTGGGTGAACCGTAGAGGATGCTATTGCAGTAGTCAAGTCTGAACGTTATGAGGGCATGGATGAGTGTTTAGTCTGGACGTTATGAGGGCATGGATGA